>JAGDQP010004199.1:71042-85671 GCA_022664845.1 Lepisma saccharinum
GTGGAATTGTGATTAGAACGCTGGGTATGAAATTCATTGCCGCTGGTGGGACTCGTTCCGCCCGTCTTCCCATGATTAGTGTTCAGTCTTAGGGTTAATAAATCCACCTTCTATAATAGTTGAGCTTATTATTCCATTTGGTTCCTAGTGTCAATTCCCCCATTTTATGTCTACCTTTTAGCTACGTCGTCCGAGAATATCCTACCAGGTGTTTGTCGCTTCAAGGTACGGTTTTCCTCAAGTTCACTAGACGAACACTGGGAAGGATCCTTCTTGGTCCCGGTTGGTTGGAGGCCACATGGTAATTTGTTCATTACCGGAGTATCCTCTCAGTATTTGCCTCTTGCCTCCCTTGTTCAAGGATTGCCTCAGTCACACCAGGCGAATGCTTGGATGGTACTCAGACTTAAGAGACAGGAAGTCTTAAGTCTACAATATATATATATATATATATATATAGGAGAGTGCTAAAGAGCAGCTCAGCTACCTCTCAAAATTCGTTCATGAAAATTAGGAAAAAGTATAGACCATCGAAGGTGTTCACTAATATTCGTTTCAGCGCTACAGGTTGCGGAAGGTGTGAGGAATTTAACTCTAAGGGTTGGTAATTCCAATACGATAATCCGAAGAACAGGCGGCATGGTACAGTCAGACATTAAGCCTGCTCTATTCGAAAGTGCACGTATATTCCAAAATTATGCCATGGATGCGCAAGGGATTCCCGAAAGGAAGTAGGCAATTCCCAGACATTCTCTGGATTAAACGCGGGTAGAAATAAGCTCGAGTAAGACGACTTTCCGTATTAATACAGATGATAAACGTAATCATTGGGATCCCTAACCGGAAAAAGATCTCTCTTACTGATAACATGTACAGCAATTGTTCGTTGAAATTTATGTAATTTACTCCTGTTTGTAATGCTACGACAGTTTTCTTATATAAAATTATTTCGCCGAGCAAATCTGATATATCGACTAGCCCTACTAATTTTGCCCAGCCCCCTTTAAGGTTTTCGGCTGGCTAAGAGCCTATACAGATATAGGCAAAACCATAAATTCAATCTCTAATCGTGTTAGTACGTCTTGTGAGGTGTGCTTTGCCTATGATCGCACAAATTTGTAACGCTTGCTGCGTGAAGTTTAGCACGAAAAGGAGAATCCAAGGCTAATACGCGATGCTTGTCATCAATTATACCACAACTTTGCAACAAACGTGGCATAAACTTGGGTGCTATTTTGGATTATACGACCCCATATGCAAGAGGCAGACCTATTTTGCAGGTCAGTTTGAGAATTATGTAACCAGTACAGTCACTTTACTGCAAAAATAGGCTTAACCTGGGCAAAATTGCAACAGAAATGATTATACTCTAAAAACTGTATTTTTACATACTGAAAATTCCCATTGATCACTGGGGTTTCCCAACACCTCCCTAAATTTTACGGTACACCCTCAAGGAAAAGTAAATTCTGATCTTCCATATTCAATCCTTTGCTAGTAAGCAAAAAATTGTTATAGAAAGAAGGAGAGAGAGAGAGAGGGAGAAGGAAAGAAAAAAAGGAGGAGAAAATGTGATATAATGTTAACATTTGACTGAAGAAACGGGTTTGTACAAATATCTTTCGATTAATTAGTTTAACTTTCCTGATTTCCTGCGGAAAATCTTAAATCTTTAAGGCCCGTTTTCATAGACATTTTTTGAGCAAATGCTTGAGTAAATTGGCTCGACTTAATTTAAAATTCGTTTCATAGTCGTTACCTTCGAGGAATAACTTGACCAAGAGAAGTAGCGTTTTCCCCGACTTCCTTGGTCAATGATTTCAGTTTCATAGACATATCTCAAGACACTGCTTGTGCGTGCTTGTTTCATAGAAGATTCCAAGACTTGGCTGAGTAAAGGAAAGCAGTAATTTTTTACGACTTGGCCAAGGAAGGCCGATAGCAACCTTGAGTTATCAAATATAACAGAAAAATGGATGATTGGGCATTAAACCGATATCGTTGGATGGAATTATATGAGGAAAATTATAATTATCGCCTACCAAAGCGTTACGTTAGGAATTTTCTGGACCTGTTTGATTAGTGGAATGAAAGAGAATTCAGAAGGAGGTACCGGTTCACAAAATAAGTTGTCATGCACGTTATATTACCAAATGTCTTAAATTAGCTCCCGTGATACCCATGAATTGTGTTTCGAAATACGTAGAATCCAGAACACGCAATGAGGACATTAGTATTCCTCCGCATGGTACCATTCGTATGAGTTGATCAAATCAAGTACATATTTTTTTAAATTATGAAAATGTGGCATATGGCTGATCTAAAGTGATATATATCCTAATAATAGACTAAAATTTACGAGATGCACTTACGGGTGTAGGAAAGCATTATAGGGCTAGTTATGTACAAGGGAGCATATTGATTTTCCATACCATAGCAACAATTGGCTACCATAAACTGCACCATATCCCATAGTGTAGATTGACTAGCTTGTAGACATCTCGTTTGGATCTCAACCACCTACAGCTCAGGTCGAAAATGCTTCTTAATATAAAAAGGTGGATAAACTTCCCTTCATAGCTCGCAGTTTCTGCTACCAATTCAGTCATAGGTACGCTCTATTCCTTTCATTCCCTTGCAAATAATTATCACATTGCACCTTTACATATCGTCAACCAGCGCTCAAAGTGTTATGAAAAGCTATTTCCCTATCGTTTGGTAAAATACACATTAGAGTTGAGTAACGCATAGCCCTAATAAGCATGGTGGTGCGGAGGAATACTTACGGCGACACTTTGTGTTATGAACAGCACATATCAGTATTTACCACAAAAATACAGATCTCAAACTAGTGGAGAAGGTTAAAGTCAGGTTGGATATCTTTATTAAACGCGATGTACATGGCGCTTAAAACGCACTACATGTGTTTACCTCAAAGAGCAAGAAGCTTAATAGTCTCTAGGACCATTCGTTCTTTCACTCTTAGGGCTGCCTTACATGCCAACTTACTTGCGATTTGGGTGAGTAACCAATTGAAACGCGTGATTTATTGTAAGGTGTGACTCCTGTTTCAATTGGCTTTCACGCAAAACAAGCAACGCAAACTTGTATGTAAGGCAGACATTAGGCGTCTATTTAGTATGCATCGGGCGTTCCATTTGGAACCATAAATGGAGTAGCCATAGGTGATGTCTGTTAAAAGTGATGCGCATTGCGTATAACAAGACATATCTAATCTGCCTTTTCTAACCAGTCTCTGTTCATCATCGCTCACTCGACATACTGTCTGTGATTTTTGTAGCAAAATATCAATGGAGATATGGAAATAAACATATCACTACGACGTAGCATTACCATGACCGATTTTTAAGTGAACCTGTGATTTATTTAGTTCGGAATTTTGTTCGCGCATGTCTCAATGGTTATATGGAACATTACTATAATTCCGATGCATGAACCTGTGGCTTACTTCGTTCGGAGAAATCACGCTCAACGTAAGCTAAAGTAATGCTATACTTTGCATTACAACACTTACAAACGTCCAAAATGTTCAATTTCTCCCGTTAATTTTACATTTCTTGCGGGCAATAAAGTGGATGTTAGCTAGAAGGTGGAAATTTCACAGATGACGCTGACATTGATGAAATAGTATTAGGTGTTTAAAGCAATTCTTTGAGGAAACGATAATTTAGTACTGATGATCTTACATTGGTGAAAACAATTAGTATATCTTTACAACAGGATTAAATTACAATCTGAAAATAACTCCCTACTGGGCATTCAATTCTTAAATCAGAATTATATTCCGTGGTTATTTCTTCCCACACCTCTTTCCTTTTCTTAGCTGACATTGCATCGCTCTTACTAGATTCAATATATTTTGAATTTCTTTTAACTAAAAAAATTACCAACTGTTCCTTATATGTACTGTATGGTTTCCGCGATATAGCTGCCAGAAAATGATGTTTTGTGTAAATGTACATTGGGAAGAAAACGAGGCTTCCTAACACGCTGCTCAAACTTCCCTTGTTTTCATTGCCAACCTATTTCTTTATTTTAGTCCTTGATGACCGATTATTGTTTATAGTTTTTGAAGGTTTTCCGATAAAATTATTTAAAATGCAATTATTCCTACAATTTATTTCAGATGAGAAACATTTTGGCTTAATTATATATAGTTCTGGTAAACAAATAAATTAATTTAATTTATAGTCGCGTGTGAAGATGGTGCAGTTGGCAGCGCTGGTAAAGATCATTAACTTTCTGTGACTTCAAGCAATTTCCTTCACCAAGAAGCACTGACGTTGCTTCGCGAAGATAATGCTTGGCAAAGTAAATTCGAAGTAACTACTATGAAACAGTGTCACACTTGAGACGATTACCACTGACTTGGCGAAGTAGTTTACAAGCTCCAGCTTGAGTACCTAACTATGAAAACGGGCCTAAGCCATTCCGGTAGAGTATGTAATAATTTCATGATAAAATGTGTTACGTATTTGTCCAAATGTCTTGTTGGGCTTTTGTTTACCTAGATTATGGATCTCCCTGGTTGTAGACAGTCTCCGGTTGTGTGTGTGTTTTTTATTGGTCTTTGGATGGGGGTAAAAGCTTGCTAATTTTCCATTAGGATTGATTAGTCTGTGTGTAGATGTTTCATTGTTCTAGCGTCTCGAAATTGGTTTTCAAACCAGATCAGTTCCTTTTCTAATACCGTAATTATTTACCTGTCTATTGGTGTACTTCGCTTAAGGAGTGTAGCAAAGGCTAGCTTATGGCTACATCCTTTTGATATTTCTGTATAATTAGTTTCAATCAAATTGAAAATAACTTTAATTTCTTTGCGCTTGAGCAATTGATCAATTCGAAGCAGTTGCAGCTTTAATCGATAGATGGTTGACCACGATAAAGCTTTTGCTCCTAGCTGCGAGACCACCGGGTTCCTTGAAAACGAGGTTATCCAGTCATCACTGGTTGGTTTACCGAGATATATCCAACTGAAAATTCCTCTCGTATTGGAACTTCTTCGTCATTAGTTACGTACACGAGTGTGTGGCTGAGTGTAAAAGTAACATTCTAAATGCGAATAATAATTTTTAATCAACTGTACATGAAGTTCTGCAGTGTTCTCGGAATATTTAAACGAGAGGAAATAATTGGCAAGGGAACTAAAATTGGACATAACTCTGGACCGGGAATTAGATTTGAGACTAAAAATTGAAGCTTCAAAATGAACTATAAACTCAGGTGAGTCAACTACCAGGTGCGTAAATATGAAACCAGAATTTATATATAGAAAATACACAATGATTGGATGACAATGCTAAGAACTATTTTATTCGAAGTATTGACCATCGCTAGCGATACATTTCTGCCACCGTTCCGGCAATGTATGGATGCCAGACCAAAAAAACTGCCTCTTGTGCTGCAAACCAGTCATCAAGCAATTTTCGTAAGATGTGAAGCGCTGGTCAGCAAGTGCGTGTCCCATGGATGCAAATAAGTGAAAATCGGAAGGCACCAAGTCTGGTGAGTAAGCCGTATGTGGAAGGATTTCCCAGTCAAACGTCACAATCATTTCCTTGACCGGTTTTGCTGTGTGGGAGGGTGCATTACCGTGAAGCACAATCACTTTATGTTGTCTTTCGCCATATTCTGGTCGTTTTTCTCGGAAAGCTTGATGCAAATCGATCATTCGTTGTCGGTAACGTTGGATATTAACGGTTTCGCAAGGTTTCAGCAGTTCATAATAGATCACTCCCTTCTGATTCCACCAAACACAAAGCATTGTCTTCCGTCCATAGCGATTTGGTCTTGCAGTCGATGTCTCCGGTTCTCCTGGAGTTACCCATGATCTTTTACGCTTAGAATTCTCGAAATAGATCCACTTTTCGTCACTAGTCACAATTCGATGGAGAAATTATTTCCTTTTGTACCTGGCGAGCAGAATTTCGCAAGTGTTTTTTCGGTTTTCCTTCTGTCGTTCAGTAAATGCATGTGGAACCCATTTTCCCACCTTCTGAATCTTGCCCATGGGTTTTAAACGTATGGAAATTGCTTCTCGTGTCACATTTAATTGATCCGCGAGTTGTTGCGTTTGAGCGTCCTCCTCATCCAACAAAGCTTGCAATTCGCTGTCTGCAAACTTTTTCGGTGGTCTTCCACGTTCTTCGTTTCTCACGTCAAAATCGCTACTTTTAAATTTTGTAAACCACGCATTACACTATGACTTTGTTGCGGCCTGGTAACGTGGTGCTCCTTGGTGACTCCCTGGTAACGTGGTTCACTCATAGAATACTGCTTACAGTACTTTAGTACGCAAAACATATACTACAAAATAACTGTAAAACTCCGGTACTATTCAAACTATAAACAAAACTTCAGAGTGTTTTTCGCTTTTAACGTACAATAATGTTCGAACACTTGCTTCGAGTCTTCTTTCACTCCATGCATAACACACAACACAGTTCGATTCAGAAAATTTCAGTTTCGATTCCTTGTACCAGTTCCGATTCACTGTTCAATTTTTATCCACTCTTACACTAACTCATATCCCGGCTGTGAGCCCCCACTATTTTGTTGCGGCCTGGTAACGTGGTGCTCCTTGGTGACGATAGCAAAGTTGCATCTCATCACTCTAAATACATACGCTGCCCAGCACCTACAGACCACTGGAAAAATCATGCAGAGTAAACCTCAAACAGGTGTAGACTGCATGCAACCCCCACACACGCAAGGCTAAACTTTCCTACGTGCATCTTCCACTTCTTTCTTTCTTTGTCATGATAACAAAGGCTGCTCAATTCGAACAGTTAACTCAAATAAACGTGGGCTTCCTTTGGGCAGCTTAATTAATTGCACAGAAACTTGCTGTTCGTTGTTTATTTATACTGCATAACAACACATAAAGAAAGCTTACACACACACAAACAAATATGTTAGTTCCCTTTCCAGATATCTTCCACAAGCTGCATACAAGGTTATTGTTTTATACTGTCCATTCGTAATTCTTTTACTTTCAGTTCTCTTGGTTAGCAAAGCACACTTAAAAAAAAACTTGGCCGAAACGTCCAGAGTATGTTCCACGTTCTTTCTGCTCGTTATCTTACCCAATTTATAATTGCATTGTCTTTACACACAAGTATATTTGACAAACCAATTAAATAAACATTAACTCCGTTTTTGTACCTGTTTACCCGCCTTTCGAAAGTATATTTTTTTTCAGCTCCTTCTATCAGTGTTGCTAACTCACTTTCCTAATCTTTTCATACATTGTTGCAAACCCTACTAACCAAAGAAAATCATATAGCAAATTTCTATTAAAAATTTTCTAACTAAAAATACTAATTTTATATAACAGCAAAATAAAGAATAGCTAATTATAAGCACGGAGTATGAAAAATTATACGTTACATATAACAGATATAAGCGCACTTGTTGGGCATGTTACAACTTACCAAGAGCATGATCACCGTAAGCTTTGACAAGCATGCGATGCGATTCTGCAGCAGTTTTCTTCAAATGGAAATAAAAAATCAATGCTGTCCGCACATCCTAGTTTGTAGGTACAAATTGCGCCATGTTCAACGCTATTAAACACTACACTATGACATGAAACTTGTCTGATTGTGAGTTGCAAATCGTTATCAGCAGTCAAAACAAGCAAGTGGCGCCAAGGACGCAGTTTTGCGATAACCACAGTGACAGCTAACGGCGTCTATGCACAAATTCCGGTTTTATATTTACACATCTGGTATTTGTTTAATTTCTTTTCCGAAGTTGCTTGCTTACAAAATGTCACTTCTGTTAAACTGAAAGTCGTAATTCTTAATGGCCCATTAGAACTACTGTAAAAGTGAACCCGATGGGGCTGTCGTCTGAGCCACATTAGTTAACTGATTTTTGGGCTTGAACTGCTATAAGTTGCTAGTTAATCTATTGTATTAGCATCTGGATAACTTCGAAGGTTAATTGAGTGTATAATTAACGTTAGTGAAACTCATCTTTTTTTTTTCTTTTTTTTTTCGAAATAATTTGATGCTTGCTAAAGTGAAAAATAAGTTAGAAAAAATCAGGAGTTAAATTTTGGAGCGATTAGGAGTTTAAAACTAAGCGAAAGTAATTTCTGTTAAACAACGCGGGTAAAACTTGTGCTAGAAAATTGAATGATTTAGCTAATTTCCAATAAAAGTTGATTTCTGGATTTTGGCCCTATTAAGATAGATAAAGTCGTAAAAGAGTGTCGTGAGATTGCTAAATTGGTTCTAAATAATAAAGTGAGGTCAGTTGTTAATTTCGATTGAGACGAATTTTTGTTTTTGAGAAAAATTGTGGACTTTAGTCATCTCAGGCCCAGTTGTGCTTCAGGTTGGGTTTCATCTTGGAAGTAATTTGTTAACTACCGCTGTTGAATCGTGAGGTTTTTGGTATTTGGAACGAGTTAGAATTCTAATGATCAGTTCGGGACGGGCGTAAGCCATAGTGCTGTTACCGCTCATACACTTCATTTTATCTTTAAGATTTTATCTAATAATCAGTTTAAACCAGAAACTTGAGGAAAATTTGTCAGCTAAAGTCAATTGAGATAAAATTGTAACGGAAGGCGAACAGAATGGAAATTTTGTTTCAAACCAACAATTGACTTGAAGTATTCTAATGCAATCTGAAGGAAAGTTTGTAGTGAGGATTAAGATAGTAAACACGACAGAATTCGTCGTCACCTACGACGTCATACTGACAGACTCTGACGCCACCCACTGTAAATACAACGACGAAACCGAGATTTCCTAACTCGGCTTCGTGGCCGAATGGTCAAGACATTCGCTTATTGAGTGAAAGGTCCCGGGTTCAAACCCCTCTTGGGTCTTTCTTTTTCTTTCGAAATATATTTTCATATGCTCGTATTATTGATAATTGCTTTTTTGCATTTTTCGTACATTATCTTAAATTAGTGACCATGGGAAAGTGGAGGTTAGGTGCAGTCGTGTATCTTTACATTTTCCTCTCTCAAATTCCTAGCGCGAGACCCTCTTCCACTTCCGCCGTATTTACTATTTTAATCGCCATGTGAGAGTGTGTGTTGATGCCCCGCCTAGCCCCATTTTTGGCTTATTTTAACCAACTGAAAACTACCTAACGCCGTCATTCAAGCATTGTCATCTACAGATGTTAGAACTCCTTAAAACAAGAGAAAAACAAATCTGACCTCACAACAAAGGCGTGCAGAAAGCAAACTTAAATGAAGAGACGGCATCATTATGAAACAATTTCTTTTTAAAATCGTTAATTCAAGGGACCGTCCTACTCTCAGATTCAAAATTATTGTATCTAAACAAGTCGCAAAAATAGCGCTTAAAACAATTGATTACAGCCGAAGCTCAATGCAGCTATGAATTGTCTGGTTTCATAATGCACAACAAAGGCGTGCATTATGGCATATAATTGTTGTGAGGTCAGATTTGGTTTTCTCTTGTTTTAAGGAGTTCTAACATCTGTAGATGACTAAATGTCTGGTTTCATAATGCATAACTATAATTAATTAAGGCATTTACACATATAGAACGAGAACTTGGAAATTGTAGTAGTAAAATGCTAACTTGAGGTATGATTAAAATGTACGGCCCTGAGGTAATGAATGCGGCCTATTTTCAAGTACTGTACGGTCTTCACGTGTTCCGAGGTTGGGAACGCAAAGGCCTCATCCACTAGTGGATTGAACATGGCTGTGATTTATGTATATATATGTGTGTGTATTACACGGTATACAAGACAGTGATATATATACAACACTTGTAATATGGAATAAGATAAATCTAAAAAGCTAACAAATTCAAGATAAATATCACACGTTTAAGCTCAAGTATCAGGCGATGACTTCAGTAATGAAGTTAGAGATTATTTCGGGACCCTTACTGGGGCACCGGGGGGTCGCCGGAATAAGCGCGAAAGCAACAAACGCTAAACGCAAGTAACGCTAAGGGAACAAGCGCGAAAGGAAGTAAAGCGAACGGAACAAGCGCGAAACGGAATTAGGGCGACAGGAATAAGCGTGAAACTACTAACGCTAACGGAATAAGCACGAAACTGAATTAGAGCGACAGGAACAAGCGCGAAAGAGAACTAAAGCGACAGCAACAAGGGCGAAACGAAACTAATGCAAACGGAATTAGAGCGAGAGGAACAAGCGCGAAAGGGAACTAAAGCGACAGCAACAAGCGCGAAACGGAATTAGAGCGACAGGAACAAGCGCGAAACGGAACTAATGCGATAGGAACAAGAGCGAAACGGAATTAGAGTGACAGGAACTAGCGCGAAACGGAATTAGAGGGACAGGAATAAGCGCGAAACGGAACTAACGCTAACGGAATAAGCACAAAATGGAAAACGCTAACGGAACTAGAGCGACAGGAACAAGCGCGAAATGGAACTAATGCGATAGGAACAAGAGCGAAACGGAATTAGAGCGACAGGAACTAGCGCGAAACGGAATTAGAGCGACAGGAACAGGCACGAAACGGAATTAAAGCGACAAGAACAAGCGCGAAACGCAACTAGAGCGACAGGAACAAGCGCAAAACGGAAATTGAGCGTCAGGAATAAGCGCGAAACGGAACTAGCGTTAACGAAATAAGCACGAAACGGAACTAACGCTAACGGAACTAGAGCGACAGGAAGAAGCGCGAACCGAAACTAACGCAAACTGCAGTTTCGTTTAGGCGATGGTCGTATGCGATGACCGCATTCAGTCAATACGTGCAACGGAAGCATGTAGTGGGGTAGTTTCCTTTAAGCAGTGTTGCCAGACAAGAAGGAGAAAATATCCCTACGGAGAAAGCAGAAATTTCCCTACGTTTCCCTACATAAAAAAAATAATGAAAGTAGGCTTTTAAAAAAATAACGTGTGAAAAATGTGTCTGCTTACCTCGATAATGATCCATCCAGGGTGAAACGTCAAAACTATTCCAAAACACCTGGTTGGTAGGCAGCGGATCATGTAGTAATTTTTCATTATAGTCACAATAATAGGCTACAAATATGTACATTGAGTTACAAGCACTGTCATTAGCAAAAAGAAGAAGAAAAAAATATTTTTCAACTCGAGTCTTCGTCACTACTGTTTCCAGCTTCCACATACACTGAACACGTTGAACTAGTAGTTGGACGTTCAGCTGCTGAAGATGAACCGTAGATATCTTTTGCGTTGAATACACTATACATTTGTTTTGGAATATTGTAATTATAACAATTTGTCCCCTGATTTTTCATGTCTAACTTAACTCGAACAATGGCTGCTAATGTGTCTGTGGCAAGTCTATTTCTCTTTTTAGTCTTAATGTCCGTAACCATTGAGAAAATACGCTCAACTCCTGCATTTGAGTGTGGAAGTGAAAGAATGATCGAAGATAGCACGGCTAGCTTGGGAAATTGACACACATCATCAAAGTTTTTGCATTCGGAGATTTTCCCCCAAAACTGAACATTGTTAAGTTTTCGTAAATTTGATTTTTCATTATCGGAAAAGTAATTTGGTAGTTTTAGCCATTCATTCTTTGCTTCAATTGGGTTGATTTTACTTTTATATCTGTCTATCAAAACATCTGGTACTTTGCTCTGAGTGCCTAGGGTATCTCTTAGGGCTATAGAGGGTTCAAAGAAGCTTATTTCATTAATAATTGCCTGTTCGCTCTTTGGTAAACGGTTGAGACTTTCTTGAAAGGCAACCTGGTAAAATCTCAAACACCGTACTCTAAAAAAGCTGAATGTCAGTCTGCACGTACTTGTCATTGTTTGCTATTTCACCTAGGGTAATCTCAGTTGCTGCTCCTAATTTAACTTGTTCAAGTATTAGCAAATTTGAAGGATTTTTGGGATCACATTGAAACAGGTTTGAACCTTGAATAGCTTCAGGTTTCAAGAACTTCGCACCAATCAGACGTAAAAATCTCTCACATTCTGAGCCTAACACTGTAATGAGAATCTTGTCAGATTGAAACATTGTATTGAAAGAAGTGAAGTCCTGCAGAACAAAGCTTAGAAATTGGAGGTAAGCTTTGGTGAATAAATTATTTAGGTCTTTAAAAATAATGTCGGCCATGGGGTTTTTATCTTCTACAACTGATAATGAAAATAAATTAAACAGAACATTCCACTGCTGTAAGACTCGTTCGACACACTGAATAAGCGCCAACCATCTAGTTCTACTTGGATTTATCATTTTATGTTTACACGCTTTCATATAATTTTGAAGTTCTTCCAAAATTGCCTGTCGTTTTGGGCTTCGTGAGAAATATGTGAAAATTAAATGCAGAAGAGCTTCAACATTTTTTGGCAATTCATCACAAGCTGCACTAGCAATCAAGTGAGCAGAATGACATATACAAGACATTACAACGACTTCGGGATTTCTGTGTAAGAGATTGGTAGCAAACGACTGTTTTTTACCTATCATAACATTTGCGTTGTCACAACAGAAACCTACGACTTGATTCAGAGACAGATTATGGTCTTTTAACGAATTTTCGAAAATGGCATAAATACTATCTGCAGTTGCACTTTCGCCAATTTTGACAATGTCTAATAAATCTACCGCAATTTCCATATTCTTTACATATCGCACAACAATACACAAATTTTTGTCAACGGAGATATCCGTACTTTCGTCAACTAAAACAGAAAAAAATGTTGACTTTAGTTCCTGACTAATATTATTTTTAATCGCTTTGCTGATAACGTTCTTAACGACATCAGTTATTTTTGTTCTCTGCATTTTTAAATTTGAAGCAACTTTGGAATCGGGAAAAATAGCTTGGGCTAACTTGACAGAATGTTCCATGGAATTGAAACTTAGGTTGTGTTCAACTGCAGACAGAGCTAACTTTATTTCTGCAGTTGTAACATTATCAGATTTCATTGTTGGGAAAAGTTCTGTTAATTTTGGCATGCCTTTCATTTTATCCTCATTTCGTCGATGGGCCACTGTCCCCTTGTGTTTAAGTAACTCACTCTTACCTGCAGATAATATTTTATTACACCACAAGCACGTAGCCTTAAATTTGTCACGGTCGTGTGGAGCTAACCACCCTTTGAAAGTTTTCTCCTCCAACCACTTATCCGAGAACGCTTGTTGTCTCCAAGTTTTTTCTGATTTTGACAATTCCCTTCTTGCTGATCGCACCTTTTTAGGTGTAGAAGGACCTTCCGTTTCTTCACACGACATCTGGAATTTTCAGTAATACCTTGTTTCTTGCATAAAAATACACTACACAGACAACAGCATGCACTACGGTCACCACACACGCACAGTAATATAAGATAAACGCAAGGCAAGATTTAAGCACGGTTTACAAGAAACACGAACAGTACGAAAGTGCGAACAGTATAAAAGCAAACTCTCAACTCAACTATCTGGAAGATCGGGGAGTTCCCGATTTCAGAGCAAAATTACACGTACCTGTTTCCCACGCTCTTTAGTTGACAGAGGTGTGTGACGTGAAATGAAGAGTCATGAGTGACTCACGTTACGTGCTGTCAGATTCCCGGCGCGACATTTCCCTCAAAATGCTGAAAAAATTCCCGATATTTGTACAAATTTCCCAGAAGCTAAATTTTCTTTAATATTAATGTAAATTTAAAGGACAACCAAGAAAAAGGATACAAAAATCAACACTTACATTTTTAAAATTCGAGGTTTATTAAAATTCCCTATGTGAAAATTTTGTTCAAAAGTACCTACGCGTAGGGACAATTCCCTACATCTGGCAACGCGCCTTTAAGCATTGAGCGCGTGCGCGACGCCATAGTATATCTATACAGTCATGTGATTTACTTTTCGTGCATTACAAGTTTTAAGATCTTTCTGTACACAACATTTTTACAGTTTCAGAATTTTAGACATGATTACAAACAACTATAATAATAATATAAACAGCATTTTAAATTAAACTCAACTTTCGTTCAATGTCAAACAATACTGTTACTTCAAGCTGCTGTAGTACTCTGCTGCCATCTATTGAGCTCCAAACTTATTACATCTGTGTATGCATTCTCTTTATTTCGGATTTTACCAACAATTTTATAGTATTTTCGTGCATTCTTGACGTAGCTTTTCATTCTCATCTCTGCTGAAGTTCATATTTGGCACAAAATAGTTCCAAATTCAAAGAAAACACGAATAAAAACTGCTCAACACTGTACAACGCATGCGATAGCTGCAGCTTGACTGCTCTCCGAAGGAGTCGTTGCAACAGTTGCTAGCGAAACCATGCGTCCGACGCGCAAACCAAACCGGCTTCACTGATTTCCATTCAACGTGTCAATGCAGTGGCGCGTGCAGCAGTTGCTTGCGATCTTCGTATGGGAAAATCGCACAAACGAAACTGCACCTTTAGAGCGACAGGAACAAGCGCGAAAGGGAACTAAAGCGACGGGAACTAGCGCGAAACGGAATTAGAACGACAGGAACTAGCGCGAAACGGAATTAGAGCGACAGGAACTAGCGCGAAACGGAATTAGAGCGATGGAACTAGCGCGAAACGGATTTAGAGCGACAGGAACTAGCGCGAAACGGAATTAGAGCGTCAGAATCCAGCGCGAAACGGAATTAGAGCGACAGGAACCAGCGCGAAACGGAATT
>JAGDQP010004200.1:11325-55919 GCA_022664845.1 Lepisma saccharinum
ACTGTTTTTACTAGTCAATGTCACTTGTATATCCTTTGGCTTCTGGACTCCTCTTATGCGTTCTAGGGTGATGTTGTGTCTTTAGGACATGGTGTAATAATTCATATATTCAGGGGTGTAATTGAAAGTGCTCGCAGGGGTTTGGGCAAGCCCTTTGTTAAATATTTATATTTGTTCCGAGCCCTTTTTTAAATTAATTGGAGCACATCCCTGCATATATTGTTCATTTGAAAGAAATTTGGAGTGGATACGCCTCATCTATACGACAAGACAGACGCAACAATTATCTTTCAATTTCTGGCTTCTCTAAGAGCAAAAAGGTACGCGGAAAAAGCATTTAAATGATGGTTGTGAAATATTTGTAACACCTACGGCCTTCTATTCCACTAAACCCGGATCTCGGGTGAAAACAGGTCTAAGGCATTATCTAGCTGCGAGTAGACTACACGGTTCTTGTAATTGAAGATGTGAATTGACAAAGGGACCAAGTCCATGAAATGATTTTTTTCGCACTGTGAAAGAGTCGCATGTTTTACAGAGTTGCTAATATCTGTGTCAAAAAGAGTGGGTCATAAATCATGGTGCTTACACATTAAAATGTATCATTAGAATCCATGTAATTTTGAAAGGGGCCCAGTCCACGGAGTTGGGTCTTTTAGATCACAGTGCGAAAAAAAAATCATTTCATGGACTTGGAACCTATGCCAAATCACGTCTTCAATTGTAAAGTTGACGTTAACCGAAACCCAGAATTCTCGTCTGATGTTGATGTCTCGTAGTAATTTCAATGGTAAAAAATCCATTTCTTGGATGATCTTAATAGAGTCTGAAATACATTCTAGCAAGACAGTCACATTCAGAGCTGAAACGGCTCACAGGGTCAATCGGGTCAAATTTTGTACCTGGTCACTGGGTTTGAACTTTAGACCGGACCTGACTCGGTTATCCGATTTAGACCTGGTAATCCGGAGTACAAAGAAAAGTTTTTAATCTTTTCCTTGCGTTTGAACAGTATTTTTTTTTTCAAGGGGTAACCAGGACTGGAGGAGATGTTATCCCAAGAGCACCAAAAATACGACCCCGAAATTCCTGGTTAAATATACTTCCCAGTCACCAAAAGTGACCCGATTCAGCCCTGGTCACGTCGCAACAGACGGCAACTATAGAGAGAATCGACCTTCTGGTCTTGAGGATCTAAGTTACATGTGACTAAGCTAAACGAGATTTTTTTTACTTCTTTCAAAATCTCTCATTTGTAATCATCGCGAAAATTTTTTAGTACATCCCGACCGAATTGAAGTATTCTTCGCAAACACGATAGTTCAGTATCGTTGACTTGAATTCATCAAACACGTATTATCTATGTTTTCTTATCAGAAGCGACTAAAAGTTATTCGATAAGAATGTCTTGCACAGAAACATCTGTTTATCCTAGAACTGTTTAAATCGTAACAATAAGCATAATTCTTTTACACTTAAAATCAGTCAATTTGTGATCATTCATGTAGGGTACACATGGGTTATTTCGATCAGGGAGAGGCAAAAACAGGTTAATACGATCATGCTTTGTGAGATATTTTTTACTCTTTACGTTATTGACTGAAGTACCATTGGGGAAAAAAAAATCTCGCTACTCATCACAGCAAGAAATATAATAGGTTTAATGTGTAGCTCATTCTTTAAAGCCAAAATAAAAACACCGAAAACCATCTGGGTTAGATCTCCTATCTCGTTGACTTTTTTTTCTTTCCTACGTTACATGTGACAATAGTCTAGTTTCGTGAAAATGGCTAATAAATGGCTTAAAATAATGATAGGAGGTGAAGTGTTATAAGCAAGTTGACTTGCTTAGAAGGTAATAAGAAATCCACAGTTTTTACAAAGCATAAATGTACGTTTATTTAAACTATAAGATAGCAGAAAATTTGTACAGGCTGACCCTAAAATACATGGTCAAAATTTAAGAGGTGATTACTTACATCAAAATAAGAAAAAAAAGTTCCTATCAACATACATTCGACTTCGCTTCATCTCCTAGATACAGGGTGTCCAACTTGGAGCCCAATGAATGACCTGAAATGATAAAAAAAAATAATATATGTCAATAAATCACAAGTAAATACACGAAAGTTACTCGATAATTATGTATATAGAAATGAATGTCTCCTGAGAAAAGATGTGAAACAAATGAAAACGTGACGTCATTAAGTTGTCAGTGTTGCCAACATAGTATAATATTGTACTTTTTGAAGAAGTACTGGACCGCAAAATTTTGGGACATGATTACTGACATCAAAGGTAGTACAAATGTTCCTATAAACTTAGGTTGGATTCTTCATTTCTCTTGAGGTTCAAAAGGGTCAAAGTGCGAGTCCAATTAACGTATCTCATTAGTAAAGAACAGGGATATTTGTGTATAGATATCAAGTGTAATTATGTCGTTGGAAATGAATTTTCATTACAATAACGGACATAGATAATCTTATTACCATGAGGTAATCTTATTGGGTAGACAGTGTTGCCAACCAGGTATGAAGATCAGGGTGTAATTTCCAGGCATTTTCCTGGAAGTAAGGGAAAGCCCGGGAACTTCGTTAGTATGAAGACCAATGAACTTGGAACTCCACCGACTCCTCAGTGATTGTTTGATATCAATGACCGTAACCACAAAAGCATTGTGTTGTGACTATAAACACCATCTACAACTTGCACTGTAAAAAGCGGTTTCTTGAAATTAAGAATAAAAGTTCTTATCCGTGCACCGAGAAACAAATTTCTTAGAAATGAAATATCATCATTCTCATTTAATGGAAAATGAGAACATGGCAGCTTGGAAACAAGATCACTTATCCATTTTCAAAACCGTTTGATCTCATTTCAAATTAAATGAGACTGCTGATATCTCATTTCTCGGTGCTCAGATAAGAACATATTTTTTCTCATTTATAAGAAACCGTTTTTTTTTACTGTGTACCTGAAGCTGCCAAACAGAAAATCGACTCTGTGTCTCGGAAAATGAAGTGAAATCGGACCCACGTTTGTAGGAACTTTTTCTTATTTTGATACCAGCAATTACCTCTAAAATTTTGACAGTGTATTGTAGACACACCCTGTATATCGATACAAGATTAATTTCAATATCATCGATCATCAATCTGAAAATATCCATAATATCTAAGTATAATTTTTCGTGTTGTTTCCATAATGACAATTGGCCCGAATAAGCTTAGTTCTGCCTATTGTTTCCTAGTACAGACACTTTAATGATTCTAGCAATGTTAGAGACAGACATAGAGAGAAAATAGAGATATGAGTTCCCAGTGTCGTCACTACGTCTTCCAATTTTTTTGTAGTTACATGAAAATGTAACGAAACAAACTCATTCCAACGCTTCAACTTTGTAATTAAGTCTTGCTTCAATTAATCGAGTTTTCAGCGCTCCCTGCGTTTTCCCCCATAATCTACTTATGTAAAGCTACTCGAGAGAAAATCCTCTTTGAGCCATTCCACCACCCCAACCCCCACGAACACCACGGTGCACATAGAATTCCTTTGCTATAGTAAAAATTGTCTAAAGGAAGGGTCATTTTAATGTTATACTGACGTTTTCTCACCTTTTCGTGAAAATTTTCTAAGGAAATAAACATGCATTTTTTAAAATTAAAATTATGTTCTTGCTAATAAGATCTTTTAAATCTTCATTAAACATCAGGATCTATTACTGCCCTTTAAAGGGGTCCATTTTTGGAATACATTTGTTTTTGAATATCAGTTTCCTATCGTGAACTATTCAGAGACTGAAGAGCGTCTTCTACAATTTACTCTCGATTATATATATTCTCGATACTGTCGATGTATTGATACCACCGATACACGCAAAGGATTAGTATCGATCGATAACTCAACAAACGAACTCGATTTCTTTTTCGATACTTTGATATTTTTCTAGACTAATATCTTTCACTGGAAATATTCCCATGGTAGAAAGGTCTACTCTATATCTTAAAGCTTCTCAGATTTCAATTTTATTTATAGCCTTTAGGCATCTATGACTAAGGACAGAGTTAAAATATAAATTATAGGAAAGCAATACATTCCCATTTCAATTTTAAATAACGTATCTATCATTTAATACACTGAAAGACATTGTGAAAAAAAAAGTATCGAATATCAAGTATTCAAGGTTAGAAAGAAGAATTGGGAGTACAGAGAAATTCTGGTATCGATCCATCTCTATTTGTTGAGATATAAAATTCTAGAAGTGTGGAAGAAGAAATTCATAACGGTTTAAGAAATTCTGAGTACAGAATGAAAGCATTCGTACACACGCACACAAAGAATCGAGACAGAAAGTGTCCGATTTTACCGCCTCTCCTTTGTCTTATATCTGCTTTTTCTCGCACTTACTTTGCGTAATGTTGAAAAAAAAATAAGCAGGGCAAGCAAAATAAGAATAGTATTTTTCTTTTCTCTGAATATAATACTGCGACGAAAATATTCTTGAGTATTCAAAAGAAAAGAAGGTACCTACTTTCAAATGTTGAGGAAAAGCCGACTGAAAAGAAAAGATCAATTGGCAAGGAATTTTATTGTCCTTTAGTTCTTCGACGCCTGGCATAGTATCTGCGCGCAGCTCTCTCTACTTAGTCTTTGTACAAATTATCCCAATTTCTTATAGCGAAGTATGATCCATTCTTTTCAAAATCATTGGTATTTTCTTCATTTGAGTTTGGTGATACTTTTTACAACATTGTTTTGAATAAAAGAAAAATACCAGGCTTATTCAAAAGGCCCAAAACGCATGTATTTGGTTTCTGCTGAACTTAAATACTAGAAGAAAACATACACTGCCATCTTTAAACCACCTTGGAATTTTAAATATTAGACGTTAGAGAATAATGCATCTGTGCAGTGCGGAATTGAATTGTATGTATTTATGGCTTTGAGGCACTCTTATAGCTCAGTCAAGAATAGGGTAGTGGAAAGGATTCGGGAAGTAGTCGCCAGGGTCTTATTTGAAGGTACCATCCCAGCAATTCCCTAGTGTGACTGAGGAGAAACCCTAGGAAAACCTCAGCCACTGGTAGGATTGTTTATAAAATACTTGCTACTGGTATTCTTATATGTCTCTACTTTGCAACAGTAGCTCAGATAGTACAGCGGAAATCGTATGTGTGATAACAGTTGGCCATCCTGACTTTAGTATCAATGTGAACGAAAATTTTAACTATTTTAATACGAATAGTGATGACAAAATTATCTAAAATGCTTCTAAATTTGAATACAAGTTAAGAATGCCAGTTAATCATTTTGACTACTTTCGAAAAACGACATGAAATAATCCTAAAGTGTTAGATGACACCGTGCATCAATACTGTTGACCGGGTGCATACCCTACAAGATTAACGAGAATTTGCAAAATATTATGTATTTATTGCCAGGAATTCCGGAATGGTATTCAGAATTCCGAAATCGTAATACTAAATTTTGCGATTCCGTTATTTCGGAAAAACGGAATTCCTTAATATCGGAAAATCAGTAATTTCGGAAACTGAGAATTACAGAATTTCGGAAAGTCGGAATTTGGAAATTTCAAATTATGAATTTGAATTTAATTTTTAAGGTATTTTGCCTAAAGGATTCGGACAAATTTGAGTCAGGCCGGGTGAATGATGATGATGGGATAATTGGTGGAATGGAGAAAGTAGAAGGAAACAGGAGAGCACGGAGAAAACCCACACACACAATGTTTATCCACCACAAAACTCACATGGCATGAACAGGGATCGAACAGATGACCTCAAGCCCCAGAAGTCAGCACTTTACCATTGAGCCACCATGGCTCTGGTAATTCCAAAATGTGGAATTTTGAAAAGTCGGAATTTAGGAATTCCGGGATTTCGAAATTCCGGAATGCATGTAGTTCCGAATTCCAGGATTGACTTCCGACTTCCGAACCACTACATTCAATGTGTATACCAGGAATCTATCTCGGAAATCTTTTAATTAACGGTAGTGAACGAAACCACTCATATACTAGCGCATTTAGAATAATAATAATAATAAATCACAGCCATATTCAAGCCACTAGTGGATGAGGCCTCTCTCCGAAGGGAGGAGTTGGTCTACTGCCCCCAGCTTAACAGACGGGTTGGGAGAGGAGAGCCGAAGCTCTCACTGTGATCGCCACTGTCTTTTATTCACAGCAGCTCCCCAATTGTCCTCACGATGCTGGGTCAACACCGAAATTTTTGAGTCCCCACCGGGAATCAAACCCGGGACCGCTCGCACTGAAGTCGAGCGCGCTACCGACTAGGCTATGCAGGAGCTACCTTCATATAAATTACTATTAAATCTGAACTTCAGGGATTCCTTAAATCTTAAAGGTTATTTTCGTAGAATATAGGAAGAAGGCTTTTCTCACAAATAAGATACTTTCTTATCATCGCAATAATTGTCGCTCTAACACTTCCTTTAGCAATTCAAACATAGTCAATTGGGAACAAATCGGGGCTGTACGACGGATGCTTCACTAGTGACCCAGTTGAGTTGCTGTAATGTTTCTAGAGTTAGGGCAGAAGTATAGAGTGGAGCACTGTCGTGAAGAAACAACACACTGCAGATCGGAACATCACGGCTTTTGGAGTGATAAGTTACTTTCATCTTATTTCAAAAGTTTGCAATAGTATATAGCATTAATTGTTCTTCGACCATGGAGAAAAACGGACATTCATAACTCTATAATCTTATAAACAGCGGCAAGAACTTTCATGAATATCTTTTGAATGTTTCGTCTACGTATATGAGTAAAATTTTGGATTTCGTTACGACCACCGAGAACTATTTATGGCGCGAAAACACTTGTGGTTTTTTATATAAAGTCTGATAGCAAATCCAGAATGTTTGTCAAATGTTGCTTCTTTTAACAGTTCCGTATATTAAAAGCATAATAATAATACACTAAGCAACGGCACTATGTACTGCTCGCTCGATCGTTCTGTTAATAGCTAAGACCGTGATGAGACGGAGTACACATCACAGCATACAAGGTATCTAGACACGCTCACTGCCTGTCCATAGCCTCAACACGATATGGCTACGTTCGATTGGTACACAGAAATTACGGTTAATATTTGAACTACCCCCTCATACTATGTAAAAACAAAAAAATAATAAATAGGTAAATGCTGTAGTATTTTCAATTCTTGCCGAGAATTCACTTATCTACACAATATAAATGAATAAAACAATACAACTATAGCAACTATTACAATAGGGCAATAGATATCACATTTATAACCCACAGGAATCTCACTATATGTCTTTGATATACAAACAAAGAATACAGTGTAAAATAACCAAAACAAAAACACCTTAGAATAATCGTTTAAATGGCTGGCAATTCATTTTTCAGTGCACATGGTTTAGGATCCATCTATCTTTCTTCTGGTAATTAAGGCTTAGGCATGACAAATTCTTAATAAAATTTAAGCGGAGAAAATTAAATTCAAGACGAATAGTAAGCGATTGGTTTTGTATGATATAATTCCGTGTACAAAAAATAAATAAGGTGAGACATCTTGTAAATAAAATTGAATACGTCTAAAAAAAAAGATAACAAAACTACCCATCCGGGAAATGAATTGATGTCCTCTTTACTATTATCACATAATAGTTAAAATAATCAGCGTTATGAAGTATAGAGCTACATTACTTACTTATTGTTTGCCCTTTCAACATAGAAACAAAATTCTTCAAGATATCTGTAAGAGCTTATCTTTGCAAGAGATAGTAAGTAGTACAGCACTTGCTCCATAGATGGCGTTGATAAAAGGCAATTTCGTTTTCCGTTCCATTGTTCTTTCGCGAAATTGCATGACGAATATACTGTGTATGTCTTTCTGTTTGAACCTCTCTCTCTCTCTCTCTCTCTTTTCCTCTCCGTATGTGTTTGTGTGTGCGCGCGCGTGAGCAAGGAAGGCTATGCGATCCAGAGGACTTAAATCCTTTTGAAACTCACATCACGCAAACGAGGGAATTATGTAAATTTTCATCGTCTTGACTATTTTCATTTATGTGAATGTCTATAAAACTGTAATGGAAGGAAACTTAAAGGAAGCTTTCTTTTATTGTCTTTTGTTATTTTTGCTTTTGTAGAAAAAAGAAGGAAGATGACAATGCATAAAGTACGGGAAAAAGAATAAGGAAGATAAAAATCTGCCATTTTGAATCTTGTTAGATTCTCCACATGTTCTGTTATTATTCTTTCCTTATGTCTTAGTCTCTCTTTTTCTCTTTTTTTCCCTTATTCCTTCTTACTCTTTCCTTCTTTTCCCTTCAAATGTTTTTCTGTGTTACTTTCCAAACTACGTTCATTTGTTTTCTGCCATCTGTCCATTCATTCAAAATCTCATATGTGTCGTGTGCTTTGCATATTACGTCATACAAAACGTAGTAAAGAAATATCGTGAAAGGATGGGATGATAAGAAAGAAACGAACTCAAAAAAAAAGTGACACGTCAAAATTACAATACGCTTTTGAGTTTTATTTTCGAGATGTTTAATTTGTTTTCTTCATTTTGATTATGTTCTTTTTTGTTTTCAAGTCTTTTTAATCCTACTCAGTTCTGAGGTGTTGTTGCAAGACTAGCTTAGACCCGCCGAGCCCGTCGTGAATAGTGCAGTGTTACCAACCATGTTCTAAAAATTCAAGTATTCAAATTGCTACCATTCCGTTAGATCTATCTGCACCAAAATTTACGTAAACATTAGTATATACAATAGGAAAATATTGTTGGTTTTCCCGTCCCCTACGCACCCTATTTGTCAGTGTTGCCAAACTATTTTATAAAAATAAGATGCTTTCAAGGGACAGGAGTGTCCTCGCGATTGTCATAGAGTTGCACTGCTAACTAATTTTCTTTTATTGATTATATTTTATTTACGTTTTTTTTCTTCTTTTTTTTTGTACTGATGTCTATGGACTACGTCCGGATCAATTTAGGATTATCAAGTCCTTCAACTAGAAAAGATTTCACCGAAAAGTCATATTGAATAAAGTTATTAGGATATCTATTGAACGTATCATCCTGACCTTTTATGAAATTTAGAATAATGATAATACGTGTTACGTCCACAGCAATGTTTTTTTTTTTAATTAATGGCTAAAGTAAACTTGTGGCTTATACCTTCTATCGAGTGGATCTGATGATCAGTGAAGTTTAAAATGGAATCTAAGCCATTTGAGTCCTCACTATTAGATTCGCATAGAGGGTTACGTAATCAGCGTAACCCCTTTTCGTAGCCATGTGTCTTACTTTTGTAATACTAGTCCTCTTCATATTTAATGAATTGTAAAATTGTGTAAGAAGCTCTTAAGCTTACTTTCATTGCATTCAGTCACTCAATGGGAAGCAATTTAGATATTACCCCGTCATTGATGAATATAGTAGTTGGGAATTCGGAAGGTTTCAGTTGAAAAACCTTCGAAATGTGAATATGGAGAAGAAAAAACAAATAAGCACACATGATTCATAATAGAGAAATGTTAAAGAGAGTTAGAGCGAGACGAACAATGCTGGGGACAATAAAAAAAGCTGGTTAGGACATTGGCTTTGTGGAGATTATCTGCTAAGTGATTCAATTGAAGTTATGATTGAGGGGAAAAAGAAAAGGAAGAAGAAGAGCCCAACTCATTGACAGTTTTAAGAAACATAAATCGTATGCTGAGAAACAAATAAGACAGCACAAGATGGAGATGAATGGAGAGGGCTCAAACATGCCTTGAAGGACCTGTTACTTTCTGAATGATGATGATATAGGAAGATTTGATGATAAAAATTTGTTCCATAAAAAATAGTACATTAACAAATAACCTACGTAATTGTAATTTAAAGAAAACAATATATTTTGCCCAAATTAATACCTGTTATTATTATGGTGAATTAATATTTGGAGATTTTTTTCGTATTTAAGAAATGAATAAACCCTACCATAAAAAGGGGTAATTTCTTTTACATTATAATATGAATGACGTATACCGCATTGTTAGAAGCTTAATAACTCCCATGGTTCTGTTTATTTACTTTTCTATTTCACATTAGCTCTGAAGAAACATTTTCTTGAAGGAAATAAAATAGATGAAATAAAATCCTATTAAAAAATATTGTGGCTTCATTTTTTTTATTTCCTCCCTCGGAATAGGAAACCATGGTAATAAGCTTTTCTCATCTATACAACTCTTCTTCACTACTTTTCCAGTAATTTTTGTCCTCTCCCCCTCCCCCTCCCCCTCCTCTCCCAACACGTACACAATGTTCTGCAAAGATATCTGACCCAACAAATCTTTTCCAGAGAATTTGATTTCCGGGAAAAGAATTTGAAAGTGACCTGGCTCTGACTTATCGCAAGGAAGAAAGCGGTCGCTAGGCAACTTCAAATATTGTTATGGGGACTTGTGGTGAGGTATTTTTGCTATCAAAACATTGAGTTTCTTTTTCCAATTCACTCACAACGCCGAGCAGTGTTGCCATAACAGAATGATATTTTTTTCTTTCTTTATATATTAGAAAATAATATTTATAAAAGATGTTTTATTCAAAAAAAGTTTTAATTTTTGTAATCTATTTAATAAACATTTAGAGTCACACAAATTACCAATGGAAAATTGTTGATAAATCCAACCACTAGATGGAAGCACATCGTATGGAGCACCAAACGATGAATTTTCCGCGTAAAGAAACGCGGAAGAAAGTGACCAGAACTGTTATTGTTGTCACCATTCGACCAAGAGTTCGTAGCTCAGTTGGTAGAGTGTTGGCTTTTATTAGAAATATCTTTAGTACTATATTGTAACGGATTGCGCACGAGATGTGCACTGTTGAAACGGATTGCGCAAGGGATTATAATGAACTCTATAATGGATGCGTAGTATTATAACGGATTGCGTAAGGGATTTTAACAAACTCTATAATGGATATGTACTATTGTAACGGATTGCGCAAGTGATTGTAACGAACTCTATAATGGATGTGTACTATTGTAACGGATTGCGTAAGAGATTGTAAAGAACTCTTATAACGGATGTGCACTTCGTAACGAATTCTAACGGATGTGCACTATTGATAAGAGATTTCATGAGGGATTGTAACGAGCTCGTATAATGGATGTATAAAATAGATAACAGTCATGGAACACTACGATGCAAAATTATGTTCTTATATTTCTAATTTCATTTCAGACTACTTGGCACGATATTTTTCTATCCAGATTACAGTTTCGCTAGTTACCTGTACATAAGTACTGATCTTCATTTGATTAAGCGAATTAGCAAAGAAATAGTCCAAATCTGTCGCGAATTCATTTGGATCAAGCGTACGTAGAAATTTGAAGTACAGTAGATGTGGAATTTACCTTGTAGTTTCGGAGGGCAAATGGTTTCGCTGCTAAGGGCAACTAAAACAAACAACAAAATCTGCTCAGAATTCTTGACGTATTTAACCAATCTGGAGCAGGGGAAGAACATAAGTTCTAATCTTGCTGCATACATTTCTGACTAATGAAAAAATCCAAGAAGGTACTTGTGTTATCTTGCTTGTCCTTGCTTTTCAAAGAGTGTTCGAATTCTATGTTTTTATCGTATTGTTGACTTCAGGTACCCGCAGTGGCGGAACTATTGATCTTGTCATCACAATTTAGCATATATTTTTTTCAACATGTTTCAAATGCGTTCCCTAGGGCGAATGGATTCCTAACGGTTTCATATCCTTTCCTTGAAAGCTTTTTTGTGTGTTTTAAATGTAGTTGGGTTGTGTCCTTTGCGATGTAAATGAATGCGTTAAGGGATATTGTAAAAAATTCCATTGGATTGGTAACACTGTTTTGTAGAAGAAAGTGGAACTGGCATTAAAAAATGCTTATTCTTTTAGGGTTTAAAAATACTGAACAAGACCTTCAAATTACCGTTCATTATGGCATGACAATGTACAGTCTCATTAAAAAAAAGACTAATTGAAACAAAGATCATTGGTATAATTTGGCATAAGTTAAGCTACTGGATCACATCCAATGCAACTGGGAGTAACTTAAGTGAGACGAAAATTGATAGTTAGGAACACTTAAGAAGCGATTTTAGTAGTTGAAAGATTACAGTCTTGTCAACCTAGAGAAGTGACAATGCGTGAGGTTTTCCAACCTGGAAATGGGGAAATGAGGGAGATTGCGTGAGAACAATACATCTACCAATGGTGTTTTACAATGCTGCCACTTTAGATAGACATTTCATTTCGTTTTCGCTATACAGCGCGAGCTTTAAATTTTTCACTTTTCTCAAAATGCGTGAGTTTGCATGTTCTTTGAGTGAGAGCGTGGGTTGATGCTTGAATGCGTGTGACTCACGCATTTTGCGTGAGAGTTGCCATGTCTGAGATTATAAAATTAAACATTACTGATAGAGCATATAAAATATCAACATTAATTGTGTTTATGAGGCTTTTGCTAGATCGCCAGTGGTTACTATGATCACATTCGGTTCACGTAATCGTAGTTCTAAGTTCAAATCCGAGGAAGGTTTGCTAAACGTAGTGGTTAGAAGATAACTTTCTACTGGCTCGTAAAATCTTGGTTGCTACGGCGACGACGGACGTTTACTAGTTGTTTCTCAGAGATTTGTATTTTTATTTTTTACTCAATCCATGTAGGACTTAGGTAATTATAAGCAAATGTGTGGATAACTTATCCACATTAAGATCGTTTGCTTTCTCTCAGGTGCAAGGGCGCAAATGCGAGTAAACATCATTCCTTACATAAGTAGTGTTTGTTTTATTATTTCGAACGTAAATTAACCTAATTTTTTAAACTAAAATGGTAGGGTGGACCGGTTCTCAACATCTTTCTCTATTGGGAACTGATACGAAGATAGGAAACCTAGGGCTGTCAATATCGGGCGGATTATACAATAACAAGGCTTACGAAAAAGTAAATCGATGAAGGCAATTCAATTATCTGCCATCTATCTGCCAGAAACTGACACATTAAAATCCCACGGTCGTTACATCGTATGAAATTAGAAAAACAAGCGTTTTACGTGATTCGAAAAATAAAGTAACGGAAACTTACTTATTCATGTATTGAATTATTGCACCATTGTATCGTCGCAGATTTTACAATACCGCCTAGTTCGCAAATTTTAAGTTTTACAGGGGAGAGAGGAAAACCGCACAAAAGTTGTACTGAAGTCTAGCATACTGGGTCAATATAACATCACCATCTATTGGAACAAAGAAGAACTACCTCGCGCCAGCTGCAAAATACAAGTCGAAATAGAAAAGTCATTTTCGCCCAAAGTGACAATTAAGCGGTATTGTAGCCGCGGCGATATTCAACCCTCCCTAGCAGAACAAATATCAGCCCAATAGTGGGCCACCCTTGATTTTGGCGCTATTGGTCCAGTAATGGGCCGATATTGGCCCAATATGCTGTGCTGTTAAGGCAGGGATTCAGCCAGGATTTTCAGTTTCGGGAAGTGTAAAGTCAAAATTGGGAGGGTGTAAGTAGAATTTTGCACGGTTTCTGCCGATTTTTTACAGCAAAAATGTTAAAGTTGGGGTTTGTTCTCGAGGATTTTGTAGGGGGTGACATCCCCACAGGGTGAGTCTGGCGGAATCACTGTGTTAGGATAATATCTTAAAGATGTGATTATACATTCGCGTTATTACCAAACTACTTTTTATTAAAAAATAAACACTAAATAGCACAACGCTATATCAGAAATATCCTTGTTATTAGTAAATTAACACGTGTTTACAGAATATATTGAGACAATGAAAAATATTCTGATCTTCTTTGTTGTTGTTCAACTTAAATTTCAACAATGCATTACTAATTCGTAGTTACTACCTACATATTTGTCTTTTAGAATTGCCTTAATAAACATCTGTACTGGAGTTGCGATCGTGAATGTCAATGTAATGAAGCCATTTCAAGTGTTTCAACTTACTTGCACTTAAAACAGAACAAGGTTTAGGAACAGTAAATTACTAGGCAAAAGTAATTGAAACGGAAAACACTTAAAATAATGCTATGTACACTGGATAATTTGCATTTTAGTATTTAATCTACATCGATCCCTCTGGCGTTCTTCAAGAAATGTAGTAGTTATTCGGAATAAAAATTATTGATAAATCCAAAAAGCATACTAAATGTATTAAATTTCGTACGTTGTAATTCTCAAGACAAATCAAAATAGAAGTAAATTAAAAGTTCATACAAGCGCTGAAGTTGTCAGGGTTGCCAACTAATTTCAAAAATTCATTTTTTTTAACTTTTCTATACCATTGAACTTATACCCAATAAATTTGGTATTTATGTATTGGGATAGTGTTGCCACCCCACTTCCAAAACAAATTCCAGCTGTCAGTGTTGCCAATATATTTTATTCACCCCGTACCAATGGGCGGGCAAATCAGCTAATAAAGGACAAAACAATCAAAATGTGAAAGACATAATATAGATCATGTTCTTAGAAGGCAATAAATTCGTTTTAAACGTAAGTAAATTAATTTACGCAATGTAAAAGCACACACATTGCTATGAAACAGATTATTGATTGATACGTAATTACTCCATCGTTTATTGGAAATGTTGGTTCAACAATTAGTAATATTTTAAATAATACAAAACCCGTAGAGAATTAATTCAATTTAATGCATCAACGTTGTACAACGCTATAAGATATTTAAGGAATAATTAATATATTGGTTATATGGTAGACGATTTTTCATTACTATTGAGTTAGATAGTTTGATCAATTACTTACTTTTGATTATTTTTATCATCGTTATAAGCTCCATTAATTGAAACTATCTACAGTTTTGTTCTTCTCTAATCTATTTCCTAATTGAAAATGTTTTTTATCCCTGTACTGCGCAAATATTATATATACAGGGTGTTTGCAAAAAAAAAGTACAGAAATGTACAAGGGAAAATGTTTGTCCAATTTAATGATCTAGTTGCAATTTATATACGTTACACAATACGATTGTGAACCCATATGAAATATATAATTTTAAATAAGAAGAGGAAAGACAATTAATTTGTCTTTGTGAGCAAATAAGGCTACAACGATGAGGCACAGAAACTGTAATACGAATGATTCTAATTTTTCTGCTTTAAATAATTTTGATTTTTTATATTTTACCATTAACATTGCTTGGTGTGAGTACGAATATCAAGAATCTATTTCCTTTTTAATTGAAATGATTAAAAGTTAACCACAGTCCTGGCCGAGGTTTATTAAGCTTTTCTTCTAGTTTCACTAGGCGAATGTCAGAATCACACCTAGAATAAAGTCCTGGAAGCTATTTTACTCAATCCTCTCCTTGGATGAACGGCAATCGACGAACGTACAGGTATTATTCACGCCTTCACTCAAGTATAACAATTTATTTCACTTAAAATATTTTAAATGTACATACTTTAATCTCAACTTTCTTTATCTCTTAAATGAAAATAGTTCCTTCTTATTTTTGTAACACTTACGTCAATATTTGTTATTCTGGACATCATTCCTTTTACAAACTTAACTTAAAACGTATTTATGGACTTTTAATAACAATGAAAGAGGGAGCTTCCCGACGTTTCACTGAATTATCAGACTACTTTCTCAGAAAAAAATGTGTGATTGAAGCATGAAGATGAGTATGTTTCTTTGTTTATGTATCATGCCTCACGATAAAAGGGCTCTATGTAGCATATACAATCTTTTGTAGCTGTATGGGTTCAGTGTATCGAGAGCGTGTGTGTAACTTAATATGTTAGTGCCCACACGGTATATTTTCAAATCCACATTTCAAATCTCTACTTTTTTATATGCTATCAACTAAAGATGTTCTTTGTAAACGCCCTAAACACTTCAATGCATTGGCTCTTTAATAAATTGGACATATAATGTTGAGTCAAAGAACCACAAAACTATTTCCATTCGTCTGCTATATTCACTCTTATTTTCAACGTATTTTCAACATGTCTTTCTAGTTAATGTAACAATGGATCTCTTTATATGTTCCCCTTAAAACGAAAATAATATGCTTTGACTGGTAAGCACTTTTCAAAGTTTGTTATCTCAAAAGAAAAGGGAAAATTGTATCTCGAAATATAATTTTTACTTCCAAATTCAAACAGGCCTATTATATAAAATTTGAAAGAATTTTAGGGAATAAAAAGAAATATACAGCATCAAACTAGAAAAACAAAACAAGTTAAAAGAGGTTTAGGATTCTCTGGGACCTTAAACTGGACAAAAAGAAAGGAAAATAAACTTCCTGAACCACCAAGTTAACAGCTTGTTGTTCCTGAAATGAAATAGACATCGATTTTGGTACGCTTGTTGATTTCGAGAAAAAAGAAAGAAAGAAAAGAAAAGGTTCAGTAAATATTTTATTATCAAATCAATTTTTAAAGAACGTTGTTTTCGTTCGTAGGAAAAGAAAGTTCCGATTCTTTCCTTTTGAGGTGATTTCGTGTTCCGATATCAGCTCTGAGAGTGTCGCGGAATTTTATACAGGGTGGTCCTCAACAATAAACAAAAGTATTTTCTCCACTTGGGTCAAAATTCTCCGTTTTCTTTCGAAACCTTAGGACCAACGAAGAGACTAAGAATTGACTTGTTACAATGATAAGTAAGATTCACATTTCTTCTTAAAGAGTAAACTGCTTTACAGTGAAATAACGTTCTTAGGCCTTACTTGATTTCCATCATTAGAGTTGATATTACAAGTTAGGATTTGATGTCATTTAGTAGACAGTATAACCAACTTGTATAGAGCATAACCATATATACAGCCAAAGTTTTGTTTTTGCTTCAAATGGCACTAGGTCATTTTATTGGGTGTTTGATATCCCCTACTGCTGATAAATATGTGAAGCACAGATCGCAGTGTTGCAAACTAAGAATAATTTGTCGTCACCACTATGTTGCATAACAACAGAATCTGAAGACCCAGCCCCTAGCGTCTAATGGTTACCCTCAAGGACATTCGGATTACCACTGATGCCGATAGGTAGATTATAGTCCTAATAACGTCCATAGTAGCTGAGGTTCTGAGTTTTCCTTTAGTATCACCAGTTTCCCCCTTAAAAGAGTTCCCTGTAAGGAATATCGTAACTTAAACATGTCGGAAGTATTGCGTCTGGGCCAACAATGTGTATCAAATTAAACTCAGAGGCAGAAAACGCTACATTTTAGACAATTTACTACGTTTTTGTCGTAAAAGTCTTCATATTCCAATTCAAAAAATACATATTTTCACTCCTTCACCCATCCATATTTTCTTTTGGCCGGGGCCAAGAAGCACAACATGAATTTGTAATTGCTTCAAACAAACATTCTTTAGCAACAAATTTTTCTGTGTGAAGAAAAGGAGAAAGAAAAAAAGCGTTATTCTGAAGGAAATTCAAAGAAGCATGCAAGAAAAAGAAAGACGGAAAAAAAAGTTTTTACGAGAATTCTTCCTCTGTTGGTCACGTGATGAAATGCTTTCGCTGTGGAAGAAGTGGTCATTCACCGTTGCATTGCTATCCACCAACTACCGTTGCAAAATTATTCATGAGGTTCCAGGTGTCGTGTGTGCGAACAGTATATAGGAAAACTCTAGAATTCTTGATCGTTTCTTTTATTTTCATTTCTTTTCTTTTAACCTTCCAAGTTTTTCCCCCTTTTCCCTTCATCTCCCACTTCTGTTCCACTAATTTTCATTCGCTCCTTTCTCTCTTGTATGTTTTCTTATTCTCCAACTTTTCTTGTCTCACACCTTCATCTTGATATCTGTAATATGATTGAAAATAGACACAACACTCGGAAGTTCATCTGTAAAACAATTTTCTTTTCAAAAAGGGATTAAGGAAGGTTCAAAGAAGAATAAGAATCAATCTAGTTTCCACCACGAACATCTAACTTCCGAAGATTCCTACTAATATTGTCCTCGGTCTCCCCAGTGACCTCTTTCTCTCTGGCTTAAAAACCGCAATGGAATTTAATGTTCGATATTCTCCATCCGAGATACATGACAGTTGTGATTTCATTATTCTTATAGTATCGGGTGAATCATTGCAGTTTTTCATTATACAGTCTCCTCTATTCTACGGTCATCTCGTCCCGTTTTTGTCTGTATATTTTTAGTTTCAACTGTCTTTATATTTAATCCAAAGTTAGAAGTTGCTGGACTTAAGAGAAACATACGTTGTTCGATGCAAGACAGCGTTTTATTTCTTCCGTGACCTCGTTCTTGCTTGTTACATATGCTTCCAAGTATTTAAATTTGTTTACTCTATCTATAATCTGGTTCTTAATTGTTATGTATCTATTTTCTTGACCCTCTGTATTTCGGCTTGTTATCATGTTTTGTTTTCTCTACGTTCACTTTCAGACCTATCTCACCGTATGTTTCTACTAAGACCTCGGTGTTACTTTGCAGTGCATATACAGTATATCGTCAATCATTAAAACTACATCATCCGCGTAGATGAACAGGTTTAATTGAGTCTTTCAATGTTAGTCCCTTTTTGTCTTCCTCTATTTTTGGAATCGCGTATTATAATATAAAGTTAAACAGTAGTGGTGACAAGGTATCAGCTTGTTTCAACTCACTGCGACGAAACTATCTGACAAGATAAAGTGAAGTTTATGGGTGGTAACACATTCTTACTAGGTGAACAAGTTTATTTTGGAATTCCAAATCGCACCAGGATACTGTATAACTTTTCCCTTTTCATAGAATCATAGATTTTGCTTTCTTGAAATCTATGAATAGCTGCTGAACAGTTCCATTGTATTCCCATTTCTCCTCTAATATTTGTTTCAAGGAGAAAATCTGGTCCAACGTGGATCTAATTCTTCTAAACCCACATTGGTGGTCGCCAACTTTTTCATCTACGTGTATACGCTTAGGCGTATTAGCAGAATACACTGGCCTAATAAAAATACACGATATGATAGAGAAAAGAAAGATCACAGTGAATGCAACTTAAAGTTAGTGTAAGGTGACGATGCTAATTCAAGATGTCAATGCAACCTTCAAATATTGTTAATATATGTTTTTCCTTTAATGAAATTCCAACGTTGCTTCTACAATTTCAAATTTTTAGAGCGAAAAATTCCTATCAATTTTAAGGTTGGTGCTAATGCCAATTTTTGTTATGTTAAATTTGTTCGTAGTTGAAACAGCTTCATTGTTGTAAACTCATCAGAACGGTCAAACGATTTCAGCACTGGAAAATAGTAAGTAAACAAATATCGCCATTGAGAAATTTGATATATAAGATTCAACTTTTAATTCTTTCCTGATAAATTTTATGTAAGCATCATAGTATCAGTGTGACTGATCACTGCAGTGAAATCCGTTTCTTTCTATCAGGCTTAGATTTTGAGAAATAGGTAAACCAGTAATGCAACATACAAGTGGCATAAATGTACTAATAATGTTACATAACCATAGCACCAGGATGTGGTTAACACCAAATCGTGTGTAGAGAGAACTGCATTGAGGTAAGTGTACCCCTCAACCAATCTCTATGATTATCAGCACATGACTTACAGCACAGCTGTGGGGCCCACAATTTGTCTCTATCAACCTTACAAGAAAACCGTCAATAAGATCATAAAGATACCTATCTTGACAATTCGCTAGTAGAATCAAGGTCATACTGAAAGGCCATACACAAGAAAATAGCTGCCCATTTCAACTGAAAGGTTCCAAGATAGGAACTGGATATTCTTACGCTAATATTGAGTGTAAAGTGTGCAAAACGTGTACCTTTTATCATTCATTTTAAAAAAAAGTCACTTCTGCTTCATTTCCGGCGTGAAATGACACACTGGCGAATTGTAACATCTCCTCTGATACCACTGAAATCCATCTCTACACTGCGGTGGTGCAAACTCCACATAGGGAAGTACCCCAATATTTCTGAAATTGCTCGGTTTTCCTCAAAATTGAAGCCTGGTACAGAAAAAAAACAAATTATATTTTCGAATTCAGCAGAAGAAAAGCTTCCAGGAAAAATCACTAGCCCTCAGGAAATAAAATCTCTGTAGATTAGTGAAATCCGTGAGTGGTGATGAACGTTCTGGTATGGTTATGAACTTTGTGGTTAGAAATATTTAATAGTTAGAAACCTTTAAATGGTTATGAAGCTCCTGGTTAGACATCTTTTAATGGTCAAATGGCTATGAAGTTTCTGGTTAGAATTCTTTAAATGGTGAAGTGGTTAGAAACTTCAAATTTTCTCTGAAAGTTTCAAGTCTGTAGATTTGAATTTGTAACGCAATTTCGTGCAAGGAAAAATATACATTAGCTGGCATCTAACGTTTAAAACTGCATGTTTATAATAACGTGAATTTACTTATTAGTGAGGGAAAATCATAGCGTAAGTCTTAATCACACTTATATTAATTCAATTCTTAATTGAGGAAAGTAACAAAACTTTTAGAGGCTTTATATTTTGTTTTCTCTTGCTTACTTGAACACAATCTATTAGCCTATACTTATAAGTACAAACACACTGAAAATCAAAGTACACTCAAATGTCCCGAAGAAACGTTCACAATGTGTTGCAGTTTTACCACGTTTATAGTGCATAATACACGAACTTTTCGTAAAATTAATATGAACATACCACCATTTTAGTGCACAACATATGAATTTCTGGTGTTCTGATACCCAGTTCATGCGCAGAAAGTTCACTTAATAGTGGCAAATGTACTAAAAGTGGCCTGAAAACGAACTCTAGATAATGTGAACTTTGGTAAATATGAACTTTAATGTGTGTAAAATATGCACTATGGGTAAGAAGCAAAAAAAAAAAAAGACACAAAAATCTCCATTTTTAAAAATAGGTTCACATAAAGTTTTTCAGCGATTTTCAGTGCAAGATATGTACATTAAACGTGAAAACTTTCTATATGAACAGCTACTCCATACTGAGAATGTGCAAGACCACACCAGTTAGTTTGATTTTAGAAGGGTTCAAGGTCGAATATGCCGGTCCTAGCAATTTGAAAATCATTGCAAAAAAACCGTCTCATTACTTTATTGTCGAACCTCGTACAACACGAGGTTGAAATAGACAGGTTAAGACCGATGTTACAATGTTTCTCCCCTTTCGGAAGAAAACATTCCAAGAGTGGAAAAAAACAAATGGATACAGTTGACTTCAGCAATATCAAATTATCTCTCGTTTCCAATGTTTTCCTCCCACTGAGGGTGTGTGTGTGTTTATTGATTTTTGCATCTACTACAAAGAAGTGAAGGGTAAAAATAAAAACCACCCACTTTTCCCCTTCTTGTTGTTTTCATCTCGTTTCTTCTTCTTCTTCTTCTTCGAATCTCCTGTTATGCATAATGATGAATGAGCTAAAGTTTAGATCTCTCTTCTGCTACAATTTTAGGACGGAAAACTTCACAAAGTAAAGTAATCACTTTTTCTTGTCTTTCAAACTTCTTTTCACAAAACAAATACAAATATATATTCGCTCTCAAAATAACTTTATTATATCCTTTATGAACTAGAGGTGAGGAGGAGGCTCTTATTCTTGTCAAATTTAGGAGAAAAAGAAATGAACTATATATTTCTAGTGAATTTATTCTGATCGTTTTCTGCTATATTTCTGCCATTTCAAATTCAAAAAATGACATGATGACCAAATATTTATCTATATTTGAAGCTTTAACGATTAAGTATTGCTGGGCCCGCAGGGCTACTCAGCCGGACTTCTAGCTCCTTTGAGCTACTCTCGTCCTAAGAAATGAGATTTATTTTGGTAATCCTGGATGATTGGATTTTTAATCAACACTGCACCAGGACACAAGCGTTCACCACACAAGCAGCTCGAAATCCCCTTCTGTAAAATCTTTATACTGTATATCTTTGTTTGTTATTTGTTATATGTTCAAACTACTCGATCAGAAAGTATACGCGATCCGCCCCCTGTACCGAAATGCAAAGGATAAAAATGTTATTTTAACATCGTAGTTCGCAAAACTTGATTCATTCAATTTTGAGTATTCACTACCAAGCATGATTCTAATATCTCAATGATTTTGGACAGTAAGGTTAGTCAATGGATAGGAATAGAGGATGTGAAAATTCATCCGTAACTCTATTTTTAATTTGTTTGTAGCTAAATTTTTGTTTGTTTTTTCTTCTGTTTGATCGTCGCATCGTGGTTTTTTGGTTGAGTTGTTAATTGATGTTTTCTTACGCTGTGTTTAACTTTAATTATTGAGAAGTAGTTCTTGATACGTTATATTATTCCTCAGAATTTTTATATTTATCTGCTGAGGAAGGTTTTTGCCTTTATGATTTTCTTTGTCTTTTGCTGACTGAATATATTTTTGTTTACTTGATTGCATGTATATGTTTATGGGTGTAATAGGGATTCTGTCATATAAATCTTCCCTATTTGCTCCCCATAATCTCTCCGAAGATCTCATCCAAAATCTCTCAAACTTCTCGATTTGTTCTATGGAAATGTTTCTGTGAAAAAGTTCGTGTGCGTACAGAATCATCGGCCTGAGGATGGATAAATGTAGTCTAATTTTGATGGACATTGGAAGCGTTGATCTAAAATAATATTTGAGTTTGGCTAGTGTTCCAAGTGCTGATTTCTTTCTGTCCTTGATATGGTGTTTAAATGTGAGTCCCTGATCGAAAGTTACTCCTAGATATTTGGCTGTGTTTTGGGGTTTTTTTTAGGTTTAATTTTGGAATTTTTAATAGTGATGTATTTTTCTTTATCTACTCTTGTTCCTTTGCCTCACCAATTTACAAATAAATCTTTTTGTAATTTTTTGCAAGTTATTAATGGTCGAATCTGTCGTCTTGCCCCTCGTCCAGTACGCTGTGTCGTCCGCAAATAGACCCAGTTTGCTGTTATGATGGGTTGGTGTGGGAGTATCATTTACATAAACTGTGTACAGAAGAGGACTTAATGCAGCACCTTGAGGTACTCCTCTATGAATAGTAATTGTTTTTGAAAATTCTTCTCCAGATCTCATCTGCGTGGTCCTACCTGTGAAAAAATTATTTATTAACCTCATGATTGTAGTTGGTAAATTAAGTGCATACAGTTTATACACTAGGCCGTCATGCCATATTGTATCGAAGGCAGAAGTTAAGTCCATAAAAACGGCTGCGGCTTTATGTCCTGAATTTAATGCTGTTTGTGTGTCCGTAGAGGCACGAATTATTTGGTCTATTGTTGATATGTGTGTCCTGAACCCAGCTTGATTATTGCTTCCAATTCTTCTAGGTATAAACTTAATCTTTTGGAAAGAACGGTTTCGCATATCTTAGCTATGGTGTTCGTTAACGTTTTAGGACGGTAATTATTTGTTTGTAGAGAACGTAGACGGCGTTTGTTATGTTTAGGGATTACGTAATTGAATATGTTCAAAAGAATTCAGTAGCTTTGCTCAGAGATTTTATATTCTTACTCATATTTCGTTTAAAAGCAATACCGCGAAAAAGATAAGGCAAGGAATGTGATAAACATTTATTAACTTGATAACTGAAGGCTTCAAAGAGAGGGGAGAATAAGCATCACAGACAGAGAAGGTGTATTACTTTTTTCTTGTTGTCAACTGACATCTGTGAGCTAACTAATGTATCACTGCTTTCTGTCCATGGAGACAAGGATTTATCTGACAACGAATAGTGGTACATATGAGATTTCACAGATTGTCTGTGTGATGTCACAGACAGGGCAAATTCATTAGTTAAGGAATATAATTAAGTTTATTGAAAAACTTAGGGTTAATCGGAAAGATGTCAGAAGATAAGGTGAGAAAAAGTAGGGAGACTGCGAGAGAGATACGACTATTTTTGAGGAAGTGCAAATAGATGTAAATATACCACAAAAGAAACCTGCAGTCTCCCCCAGATTAAAAATGGACTAGTAAGATCGAGATTCTTGGATTTTTATCTGAAGTCAGTTTCTCTTTCTTTCAAGCAGTAATGTGCGTTACAGTCGGAGCGCATATTGTTAAAATGTACCGCGAGGAAATGCTGCAGCCTCACTTGATTAAAGATGCCGAATTGAAAAGACAAAACAAATAAAAAGGATGACCTTGAAGTTTTCGGGAGAAGGGGTCAAGAAAATAATCCATAAAGACAATATTTCCTGTTTTTTTTTAACACCTTGCAGAATAAAAATTCAATGTTGGTTGTTCGGATAATTGTTTGATTTATTATTACTATTTGAAAAATTAATTACTTTTAAAGCAAATTCACAATTTAATTTTAAAAAAATCAACAAATTAAAAAAAAATGGGAAAGGTATTCGTATTAATCCTTTGTTTGCCTATAAAACAAATCTGATCGTTGAGTAGACTGTTTCACAGAAGTTTACACCGACGATAAATGTCAAGGCACCATTAACGTGAAAACAAATGAAGCCTAGCTGCTACGCTGGGTGAACACGTCACAGGATCCGAACATTTTAGTTGTCGGTTGTTTTCCTCCTCTGAGAGAGAGAAGTCACAAAGGGTCTCATTAGAACTGTGTGGGATGGTAAGGGTAGCGGTGTCCTGAAAGTGATTCTTGGCTGTTAAATGATTTCAATGAATTGCCATGTAAAGAGTTAAAACACTCTCTTTCTCTTCCTCTCTCTCTCTCTCTTTCTCTCTTTCTCTGCTCCTACTCAAAAGCATGTGTGTGAGAAAGCGATAGGTGGAGAGTGGTTCGGTAAGTACGTTTCCCGGATATGACTAAAAGGCAAACATTTTATTACACACTAGCTTTACAATGATTCATAGCTACATCCATGAACCATTTTATTTTTCAAGTTCCCAGCTACAATATTAAGATACTAGTCACACTCCACTAACTACTCCAAACTCTCTTCATTGAAACTCAGCAACCACAAGTAAAAAAAAAACAGTTTCTTAAAATTGAGAAAAAAAAAGTTCTTATCTGTCCACCAAGAAACAGTTTTCTTAGAAATGAGATATCAGTATTCTCAGCTTATTCAAAATGAAAGCATACCGATTTGGAAATAAGATCAGTGATCTTAATTTTAAACGACATGTTCTCGTTTTTAATTAAATGAGAATGCTGATAATTTCATTTCTAAGAAAACTGTTTCTCAGTGCACAGATAAGAACTTTTTTTCTCAATTTTAAGAAACCGCTATTTTACTGTGTGATTTGCAGTACATCATTACACACTTCTTTAGAAACACACAATGATATTTTGAGTTTCCGTTGAAAAATCTTTTATGACAAGTAATTTCATGGATAAAGTTGCTAAAATGTTATTATAATACACGATATTTTCCGCGTTATTTCGTGCAATGTATCATTAAACATGATTGTTTATATACATCTCTGTTTGCCTTATCCTATGTTCATATAGCTGCTTAGATTAATGTGGATAAAATCATTGCTAATTTGCAACATAAAGGGCCAACAGAAGGCAGTTCAAAGGATAAAGTTAACAAGTCAGATGGGGAGAGAGAGAGAGAGAGAGAGAAAAGCAAGACTAAAGGACCATTTGATTTGATTCTCCTTTGAGAAACTCATTAGCGTTCATGTTTCACTTTTTTATTTTTATTATTTTCCTTTGTCTTTTTCCTTGAATGTCAGACGGTGATTAAAAAGAAAAGAAAGAAAGATGATGACGGAAAAACACAGGTGAAACATTTTCATAAACTTCTGTTTCAAAACAGCTGGAAGCCATGTTCTTTCACTTTGGTTTTTCGGTAACCCCGCCAGTGTTGTTGATTTCTTATTTTTAATGTTACTTTCTATTTTTTTTTAAATAAAGAAAACATTTAAGCTCGTTAATCATATGTTCACCATACGGTACGTGATCGAGTAGAGAAACCATTACTTAAACTATCTGTGGATATATTACGGCACGTGTCTATTGTACACTACGTCTATTCAGCTAGAAGTTCACTGATACAGGATGATCAAATAAGTCCATACCAGGCAAATAACTCCAAAAATATTTGACTAAGAGTACTCAAATCTAAAAGAAAACAAAATAGATAACATAAGTAGATATGCAGAATTGTATTATCATTCTGCAGATGTCACACAATAAAAACTGTTTCTTAAAATTGAGAAAAAAGTTCTTATCTGTGCACCGAGAAACAAGTTTCTTAGAAATGAGATATTAACATTCTCATTTTAAATTTATAATTAGAGCACCTTATCTCCAAACGGGTGTGTTCTCATTTACAATTAGATCAGAATGCTGGTATATCATTTCTAACAAGAAAATTGTTTCTCTGTGCAGAGACAAGCACTTTTCTTCTCAGTTTTAAGAAAGATGTTTTTACTGTGCAGTAGTAGTGTCCATGAAATAATTCGAGACGCTATCAATTTATAAAAATTGTTAAAGGAAATTTGGGTAATATTTCACAAAATTGAAACGCCTATTAAAACCTGAATAATTTTCAGAGAGAATATTCACTACGGTTTTTTAAAATTCCCTACTGTTTCACAGCTTTGATAACTTATTTTGGGATATAAAAAATTTAGTGAATTTCAGCAAACATGCAATTTGGAAGGTTGTTTTTAAATATTAAAAAAAAAAATTGACTACTGCTGTTTTTGTAAAAAAAAATAAAAAGACTTCAATTATGATAGAATTGAAAATTGAATTGACATGCTTTAGAGAAACTACACTGTAAAAGATGTTTATTAAAAAAATTGAGAGAAAATGTTCTTATCTGTGTAGAGAGAAACAATTTTCTTAGAAATGAGATATCAGCTTTCTCACTCAATGGAAAATGAAAACATCCCGGTTTCAGAAACAAGATCACTCAATTTTAAGATAGTCTGGTTTTGTTGGTAGATGAGCGATATTGATCATCGCTTCATAATGACGAGTTGCGGGTTCGATTTCCGGTAAGGATTCATTTAGGCTAATATTTACGAATCCACTTTAAACTGCAATTCCCGTCTCCAGGGTGCGTCCTGACCCAGTCTAAGTAAATGACAAACCTTTATCGGTTCATCTCATCTCATCGGTTCGTCATACAGCAGTCAGGAGAACGTTGTCTACCACTATTATAGAGAAATAGTACAAAAATGCTTACCAAAAAGATTAGACCGGAGACAGAAGTATCCAACACACGTCCCAAAACACAGAGGGGATGAAGATGATTTATGAACTTGAAACGACAGTAGACGAAGTAAGAGGGATTCCCCTCTTATACCTTTTCATCGCCGTAAGACATATTTCTTTCTTCCTTCCCGTCAAATGGTAAATTTGATTTGTTACTGCGAGCAATACACATGCTCGCCTGTGTTTCAGGCATGAACATTGGTTGACCCTTGAACAAAGTGGTTCGGAGCGTAGTTTAACACAAGCTACGGTGTATAACTCCCATCCTTATAAGTTCACAAGCTCGAAGAGGGTATTAATCTTCTTTAACCTACTTTATCCTGTAAATATTCTTCGGTATAGCTTCCTAGTTCCTACCTTAAACTACATCTGTACTCATGCTAGCTTATATTGACTATAGAATTTCAGCCCAGTTGACTGATTCAGGGCTGCCAGAACAAATGAAAATACAACTTCCCAAGGCTATTATGGACCAAGGAAATTCCTATTTGCAAGGTTCAAACAAATGTTTTCAAAAATCAAGTCTCATACACTCGGTGACCATTTTATACAGGAGCGAACAGATAAAAATTAAATTGACGATTTAAGAAAAAGTTCAAGGTAATCTGTTACATATAACCTGTAATATGTGTGACACACAACCGTCATATTTTGCACAATTTAACCTTGAAACATTATGAGTCCATGTACAAAATATGACAATGTTGTGTCACATCCATTTCGGGTCGTATGTAAAAGATTACCTCAAACTTTCTTTTGTCATTTGTATCCCTTAGCTTCTGGAGTTACAATTAAATTAAATAAAAAACAATAAAAATGCAATAGCTAACTACAGTGTCGCTTCGAACATGTTAGAAACACTTTTTACAAATGAACAGATAGCGATGATAATAATACTTTCCACAGACTTACATAAATGAAATAAATTTAGTTAATATTTCGTATTCCAGTTTTGTTGTCAAGATAATAAATAATTTCGTAAGCTGCTGCCCTCTTCTGTAGTTGCTCGGTACTATGTGAATAACATTAACTTACACATCAAGAAAAAAAAAAACAGACAAACACCGGTATGTGAAATGCACACTTCACCAAATAAAACAACATCGTAATGGTCGCAGTGGTTCAGTGAGCGCTCACCTTCTGGGTGTGTGAAAACACCGTGTGCGTGGTTTTTCACGGGATGTTCCCGTTTCTTCTTACTTTCTTCATTTCACCAATTTTCCCATCGTCATCATCCATTCGGTCTGAGACAAAGTTTCCTAAATGCACTAAATGGAATTCAAATTTAACAATTTCGTAAACGTAATTATTGAATTTGAATATATTTATAATCATTTCGGCGCCCCAGGCTCAGCAGCGGTGGGGGAAAGAATGTTTGATGGTCGTTGGTCATAAAAGGACCTGGTCCAGGTATTTGCCTGGTATGACTGAAGAACAAACATCGAAATACATGAATCAGGATAGGAGGCCGTTGAGATCGTTCCCAGGACCTTCCGATTCTTAAGTAAACGCTCTACCAACAGAGATACGGCCGCTCGGTGAAAACATATTTCACACTACGGATTTACTTTAGAAAGTACAAAAACTGTAACTTAATTAAACAAATCTCTTGAACTAGATTATGCCCTTTTCAAGAGGTATTTTACAAAGGAAATAAATGAACGATTCATTTCGTCTTTCACATTACAATTCACATGAACTTCAACGTGTGTGTTTCTTCCTAACCTTGGCAAGTTTAAGCTTTGATTCGTTCTTGAAACATATAATATAAACCTGTAACATTGATAACCATGACAACTCTGGTTCCTGAAAGAAAAAGGAGGAGATATTATGACCTTAATGTAGTTACAGTTCTGACATTTACCAAATTAAGCTGGAAAAATTGATAAAACTATAAAAAAAAATAGTCAGCTACTATACAATTCTGACATTAACCAAATGAAACTGGATAAAACCTTTAAAAAAATCAGCTACTATGGTCGGTAGCAGGAGTCAAAGCAGCGTACTTTCCCATTGTTGATCCGATCACTTTTTGTTTATTTCCTTTGTAGTAGTACCATTTATAACACTGATACTTATGTAAAAAAAAAAAAAATCAGTAAAATTATTGTGTTTTTTTTTGTATTTTAGGGTCTTTTAATAACATATTTTTTCTGAGAAATTACTTTTCCAAGATATCCCTTTTATCAGAAAACCATTAAATTAAATGGTTCTTACGTAGAAATGGGATACTTTTTTTTTGTGCAGTAAGTCCCTCACTGTTAGCACGGTAAAGTAACCCCCACAAACATGCTAAAAGCTCTGTTCTAATGAAATGTGTGGTTCCATGCTCAATGTGGTCTCTTTTTTTTTTTCCCCTGGTAGGTCACCTTGATTTTGCAGTAGTAGAAAGAAAAAAAGAAATAGAAATCTGGAATAATGTTCGAAAAACACAGGAAAATGCTTCGACCATACATTTATCGGCTGTCCTGTTTGTTGTCCTCTTAGCTTGACTTATTGGTTTAGAGGCAAGGCTTACTTGGTTCCATTCCGTCGCCCTCCCTAAAGTCTCTCTCTGAATTCTCGTAATTTATTAGGTGGAAGAGAGAGGGCGGGAAAAACGCTCCCGGTCCTTTTCCTTCGTTCACATGAGAAAGAAAGCATAAAAAACATAGATGTTGGGGAAGTAGAACAAATTTAATACCTGTTCTTAATTTCCTTCATTTAAATTTAATCCTTGGATTTAGGCCTTCACAATTGTGGCTCTCATGTGGTACTTCTCACATTAATCGCTTTGGACAGATGACAACATCTTGCGCTTCCGGTTGGTTGTGAGAACTCCGGTATATTCCGATTTGGCGAAAATGACCGAGTAGAACGTTTTCATACTCCAAAAACTGTCGAAGTGTGGAAATAACTTAACCAATACGCAATTCAAATCAAAGCAAGAGTTACATTTGATTAGTTTTTTTTTGTCATTTGTATAACTATTACCAAATTCTTTGATCTCTTGTAGTCATCGACACGATACAATTTTTAATGATTTTTTTTTCATCTCTGTTTATTAATCTAAGCTTTTACCTGCCTCTTGAGCTATGATTTTCGTCCATACCGAGCGCCATATGTACTAAGAACATGGCCTACCATTTACGCAAAACGCTAACCAGACTGAGATTTGAATTCGAGGCAGAGTATGGACGCTTACAGTAAACAATACGATTGAAAGGTGGCCTTTTCTCACTTAGTCTCTACGGTAACTGGATTACAGGACTTGGCAAGAATCCTTAGTTATGTGTCAAGGGTTATCTGTTACGTGTTAATATACCAACTACTTACCCTGTAACCATTTGGTGTCGGAGCACATATGCTTTTATTGGTGATTCATTCGCTACTGGGTTCGAATGGCGGATGGATATTTGAATTAGAATCTTACGTTAGTAGTTTATTGAAAAAGTAACTCTCCGAACTATATAGCTAACTGTATGGAACTATTGGTCTAGTTAACAGCTGCATAAATGCAAAGTTGTCGTTTTAACCAATAAAATAGATTAGGAAAATATTATTAGTTTTAATCTCTGATGCCACATACCGCTTTCAAACACAGGTGTCGTGGGACCAGATTGAATTATACGTATTTGCCTAATATTAGGGAAGAAAACTAATGAAAACATGTCAATATGTTCGCCAAGTATTCGAACCAAGAACTCTGATTGTAAGACGATGATATTTCAACTGAGCCGCTATGCTCTTCCGTTTGTATTCTGTAATGTCTTCAAATCTTCTCTTGTTTAAAATTCACACATACCACGAACGTAGCCTGTACTTACAATGTTCTACCACCATTCGTCACCAGCTTGTAATAATGCCCTAAAATGTCAGAGAGACACTTTTGAATAATCTGCTTTAAACAATAGACTATCATTTTTGTCGTATCAGTAAATTCTCTGTGAGCGTATATAAAACACAAAAAAAAAAACAATAATAGTGTACGCCCACAAGAAAATGTGGAAAAATGAAAGTATTACATATTTAATGAAATCGTTCGATGAAAAAGGCAGACCAATTAAATATAAAAGCGTTGGTATGTGGATACATCATTTAGTAAGAGAAGTTAGTGTAAGAGCATTTGGCTTGGTTGTCAAACAGAAAATAGACTTTTGGAAGTCACTTTACTGATGTATATTATAAGGGCCAGTCAACTGAATGTAATCCAAGGCAATTAAGGTGAAAAATATTACTTTTAAAGTTTTGAAAGGAATCAGTTACAGCACTGTGGCATTGATTTCTAGGTCATCAAAGTTCCTTCGTTGATGCTTTAGAATTTGTATAACTGCCTCCTGCTGTCCTGCATATGTTTCGATATAACGGGCTTGGCTCACTTTCAGTTGACACGCACTTGTATTTCTTTTTTGTAATTGAATAATTGTTACATTATTATTAGCGCACCGTACGAACGTCAGTGAATAAGAGAAGACAGAGAGTTTGTCCTTCCCCCACTTTTATGGATCTCAGCAACTACAAATCCAACAGAGATTAGCCATATACTGTTAGTTTTGTCATGATCTCAAGCGTTGAGGAAAATCATGACTTTGACTCTAAAACTGACAGATCCTTTTCATTTTCTTAGTTTTTTTCATTTTCCCTATGTATTTTCACATGGTTCCACCTTAGATCTCAGTAACTACAACTCACATAGAGTTGATCTATACATCGTTGGATTCGCTATGGTCTGAAACGATGGGGAAAACTATCACTTTGGCTAAAACTGGCAGGTCCTTTTCAATTTCTTAGTATTCTCTATTTGTGTCCTTCCTAGATCTCAGTAACTACAAGTCACACAGACACAAGCTATGCATCTTTGGATTCGTAATGGTCTGAAATGGTGGGGGAAACTATTAGTTTGGCTCTTAAACTGACAAGTCCTTTTCAATCGCTTAGTATTCTCCATTTGTGCTCCTCAATGCAAGTCCGAATTATTTACATATCTTTGGATTTATCATGGCCTGAAACGGTGGGAAAAATTAGGAGTTTCTCTCTTTTGTTATATAATGATAAAAGAATATTTGAATTTATAATACGGGGGCGCTTGTTTTTGTCTATAATAAAACCATTACTTAGCCTGAGGGCGTGGGACGTACTTCACGCGGAACTGATGAATGTTCATGGGTATTTAGCACCCTATCCATCACGAATTTATTCCGCGAAGACAAACTGTAACTGGAACATCCTTGTTTCTGTATTTTCAATTTCAACTTTATTTATAATAATTGCGACGTTAAAAGTTTGTGGGCGGAATACAAATATGAGTTGCACTACGCTTATCGACTTTTTAACTCTACCGTGACATTCTTCTTGCTTATTAACATACATTTATTGACATGGCACTTGATATATATTTTAAGTTTCAACAGTTGTCGTTGATCACAAAATTTGAATTTTGCAGTGCAATGTAAAATAATTTTGTATTAATTTGGATCAGTACAGAGGTGTAGAGGTGCTTAAAGTGTTTATTTCGAAAATTCAGTAAATGATATTTCAAAATCTTACAGTAAATACAGGGTGGTAACCAAGGGCGCCCATGTTGTGATTTTCAGTAGTGGGTGCGAGAGTAAAGCGATAGTTTTTCTATGATTTTGTCAAATTTATCAACAGGTTAATCACGACAGTATTTACTAAATGAAGGGTGCAAAAACTTAAAGTTCAAAATTGTTTAGAAATTTGTAGAAACTCTATCCTAAACATTCAATTTTTGTTTTCTATCTTGCAAAGTATAATTTTCTCTAGGTACGGGGCGGGTTACCATCCCCATTGCCCCCCTAATGGACGCCCTTGATAGTAACGTAATTTACTGACAAACTTGTTTCTTGTTTCTTATTTCTTATTTCTTATAATATCCTGAATATATTTTTACAGTGTTTTTTTTTCTAAATTGATTTCTTCTGTAAATAAATTTCTATAAATGTTTCCTTGCAGTAATAGTTGTACGTGCTATGATGGTGACATCTATTAATCTACTTTTCATCATAATATGGCAGGAGTACACCTAAAATAAAATAAAGAATAAAATGATGTCATTCATACAGGCAAATATTCAAACAAGCCACTTCCATTTTCAAAACCATACCTCACATTTTAGAGCGATCTAACCAACAAAGAAAGAAATTTGTTACATTTCGAAACGGTCTCTTTCTCTTATCAAAATTGATTTTTTTAACACTTGTAAAAGAAACATTTTGACAACGACATTCACAGATGGAACACATTCGAAAGACAGTTTTTTTTAAATACATTTGTGGGTTAGACTCTTCTTCACAGCATTTATCTTCATTCAAGGGCGTCCATGTTGTGATTTTCAGAGGGGGGCAAAAATAAAGCTACTATTTTTCACTAAAAATTATTAACAGGATAACCACAACAATATTTACTAAATTAAGGGCGCAAGAAGAACCATGTCATGAAGTATATTCAATCTACCTTAAAGTATACTGGAAGTTGATTGAAAATGCTTAAAAGTGTATAATAATGTTAATGATTTAGTTAGCAAACTTTATGATATTATTTATGACATATTTGTCAAATGTGTCCCCTGCAAAAGACACTCTGTCCCAAACTATCCTTGCTGGTTAGATCTGACGGCATGTCCTTGTATTTTATCCTATATACTGAAAGGAGTGATTGGTACATTTAAATGTCCCCTGTTGATTGCGTTCAACTTGGCACTAAGAACATGTATATTCCGTAACAAGAGAAAATCTGCTTTAGTTTGTCCTATACCTAAAACAAACGACAGACGAGAAATTACCAACAACAGGCCTAAAGCGATCTTACCAGTCTTTGCAAAAGTCTCTTAACATATAGTATATCAACGAATTATCAATCATGTAAAGTCTCAACTGAAAAAAACGGCACTGTATCACAACAATCCAAGGTTACAAACCTTGCAGTTATTACAGCAAAACCTTGCAGTTATTGAAAACCAGTTGGACGAAGGAAAGCAAGACGATGCGATTTATATTGACTTTGAAAAGGCGTTTGACAGAGTTAACCACAATATATTACTAGGTAAACTAAATCACTATTACTTCTCTCCATTCTTTATTAGGTTCATGTGGTCTTATCTAACTAATCGCAGACAGGCTGTTCTATTTAAGGAACATAAATCTGATGAATATACAGCACTGTCAGGAGTCCGGCAAGGCTCGCATTTTTATTTTACCGTTGTTATGTCTCTTGTTCATTAATGATCTACCGCAATTCTTACCAGATAATGAGAAAGTGCTATTTGCGGATGACCTCAAATATATGCTAAAATGAATTCCATGAAGATGCCATAAAACTACAGCATAGTTTGGGCAACTTTAGGTTTGGTCCGCTATCAATCAAGTTTCAGTCAATATGAATTTTTATCATTCAGTAGAAATAAAAAGATTTATAGGTTTAATTGTTAAATTCATAAGTATGCATTAAGTAGGCCCGACGTAGTTAAAAACCTTGGTGTCACGTTTCATATGAAATTAACGTTTAACAGTCACATAACAAATATTATATATGAAGCGTTTAAAATTCTAGGATTTGTAATAAAGATGGGAAGAAAATTTAACAACGTTTCTACATTAGAGAAAATGTACTATAGTTATGTTCATTAGACCAAAGAAAAATAATTTGAAATGACTTCAGCTGCACAGACTTAATATCATTGTTACAGTTTCGTATCCCGTCATTAAAAACTCGCGAATACAGTACTGGGCTGGTCTCTTCCATTGCAAAAAGGCAAGGACAATATAATGACAAAGTCACCAACCTCCTGGAGAATATGTACAGCTATATGGACAAAAGTATTGTCGCATCTCTATAACTGAAATTTCTTAATTTTAAAAAATAAGTATTTTGATACGTTGTATAAATTTGTTGACTTACAGACATGCACAATCACATGATGCACGCGTGAGGAAAATATTGTCCCAGTATGTCACTAAACGACGGCGATATTTGCTAAACAATAATTTTTCGCCAACAAAAAATGTTAATCCCAAAATTTATTAAAAGTCGTTTTATCACGGAGAGTGATATTTCTGTAACACAAGGAGAACATTCTCATAAGGAGTATTTCTGTAACTTAATGTAAATTTTCATTAATAGATACTATACACGGGAGGAACATCTTTGCGAATTTTTGAAAATAATGTTTAACGACATGCGACAATATATTTGTCCACAGCTATACTACCTACAATGAAATATGTAGAATTTCCATCGAATTGGATGTATGTGATATGTCTTCGTCTTCCAAAGCATTTAGAAGTAAATGTCTGTAAATGAGCATTTTAAATATCGACACACTATTTGGGCTATAAAGCTTGTTGTGTTGACAATAAATAAATAAAAGAAAAAAAAATTATAAAAAATATATATATAGAAAGTGCATATAAACACTCTATTTTGGTTTTCTATCTTGCATAGTATAATTTTCTCTGGTTAGGGGGGGGGCAAGCGTCCCCTTGCGTCCCCCTAATGGTCGCCCTTGTCTGTATTTATATTATACACTCTAATTCTTCCCCTGAATCATTTATGGAAAAAGCTAAGCAACAATTGTGGTCTAGAAATTTCCAGTAACTTTAATAAAACGAAGTCACCACTCAGTTTTCAGGGAGCAAATGAATATAAAGAAGCCTGAACCAAAATTTGAACACACGTTATTCAGTTAGAAGTATAGGGTCTTACTGACTGGACTAAACTGTCAGTCATAAGAATACGCTAGATCAAAATATTATAGAGCGTCAGAAGTACGTTATCTGTACTTCGAAAAATATAGTAAGTTTCTCCCACGTCTTAATAATTACATCACATTTTAAATCACTTTTCTATTCGTCAATTAGGGATCAGAATCCTTGTTTATTGAGAATATTTCCCAGTTCTGCTAACAATAAGTTATCAAAATGGCGCCAGGAAACACTTAATCATGCACGGTTACGATAAGAAACTGTTCTTTCACTCTGCGCATGTGCGGTAAAGAACTTAAAACAACAAATATCCATCTCAGCATTCGAAAAGTCCTTGGGTACTTTTCTGCGAAACTTTACTGGGAATTCCTAACAATATTAATCATTTTTTTACAGTGTAGAACATAAAATACAATAATACAAAGACAAAATTTCGGTCGATAGTTTCAAAGTGCTGGTGAGAAAATATTTTCATTCCTGTTTTCTTTTTTGGTTCAGCGCACTGGCTTCAAATTCTAATTTTGTTTGAAAAGTATTTATTTGTTTCAATTTTATTTTAGAAAGATAACTGTTTTGTGTAGTCCTTAAAACCATTTTATGTGAGAAAATTAAGACAGCGTGAAATTGAAGTTACCCACCATATGAGATAATTTCGAGCAGTGAACAAGTTAAGTAAGTTCTAATTAACGCATAAGAGGAAAATGTTAATATCTCTAAAAGTACAGATTTTGTCACTCTTTTAGATATAGTTTAAGAGGAGACCGTTAAACTAGCTTAGTATTATCTTCTCTCTTATTAAAAGCAATATCTTCTAAGCACTCTATTATGGGGCTTAGCATATGGATTTGGATCCAGTCCAGGATACTATTGGAACCGGATACCCGGATCCAGATCTTCGAACCGAGGATCCAGACCTTGGATCCGGATACTGGTATCTGGTACCTGCATTGAAATCTTGGAACAGAGGATCCGCATATGTATCTTGGTACCGGGTATCCGGATCTGGATCCTTGAACCGAATATGCGGAATTTGGAACCGGGTAGCCGGTTCCTTCAGGAACCCATAACGCCCACTCCTACTCTGAGATATTCAACTAAGTGTCACAGGCACAAAAATAAATTGTAGCTTACTGTGAGTTAGATACGTCTGATTTATTTAAGGCCTTTAGGCAACTCTGGCTCAGACCATATGGATGATGATGATGAAAGAATTGGTGGAATGAAGAAAGTGGAAGCAAACGGGAGAACACCGATAAAACTCAAGCATACGGTGTTTGTCCACCACAAAGCCCGCATTGCATGAGCTGGGATCGATCCCACGACTCCGATCACCAGAAGTGAGCGCTCTACCACAGAGCCACCGCAGCCCATAACATCTGATAAGATTTTAATAAAACGTAAATTGTTATATCCACTTTTTCGAGTTCGATTATCGCTGTAATTTGTATCGACTGTACCCCGCCTTTGAAAGAAAATAGCCAATAGAACTTTTTACTGAAGTTCGAAAATTTCTACAATGTGAAAATATTGAATCATTATTTTATATAGTTTAAAATGAACGATATTAACATGTACTGATTGTCACGTATTTATTGATGCAGCGTTGCCATCTCTCTACGAATTTGATTGTACTTTCAGACTTGATCAGACTAATATTTTAGTTATGGATATCGAGATGTGGAATGCATCTTGAAACCTTATCTGAATCATACCTGATATCGAGTCAAATTAGTTCAATTGTAATATCATCGTCATCACCATTTTCATTTTATAAGAAATCGCTAAGAGCGGCAGATCCTTTAAGGCAAGTTAAACCCTCTGTATACATCATGACCTTTGACGGCATGATCGATCTTCCTTAATACTGAAGGGATATGACATTAAATTTCGTTTTCTTCGTCTTTACCCTTAAGATAGACATTCAGTTGCATTCTTTAGTATAAATATCTGTGTACGCAGTGTTCTAAACAGTTTCTTTCTCTCTTCTTTATTGTCTGTAGTAGTATTAGTCTCTCGTCCTCTTTCGTCTACACTTCCTCGTTATGTTTATTCTGTGTTCAATCTGCTCGTCCAAATCCTCATTTCAAAGGCTTCCATATTTTCTTTCTTTGCTGTGTTTCATAGAGTTACGTTTTGATTCCATATAACACAAAACGATATACAAAACATACAATTAGTCTTTGTGCATTGGACAACGCAAAATATTCTTACTGAGTGTTATTATAATTTATTCACACTTCATATCGTCACTAATAATAATTTTTTGTAAGTACTAGTATGCTTTGCATTTTCTCTTAATTTTTTTTACATTTGTTGTGGCTTTATTTGTTTCTATTATCATTCCTTTCGTCTGCATGCTGTTTATCCGCATAAAATCTTTTTCTGTGACACTAAAATATTGCTATTGACTCTGGCATAAATTATCTTAAAAATCTATGCTAAAATTGCTTTTCTCTCACTCTGAAATATAGCTACTGACTCGTGCATAAAAAAAATCTTTAAAATCTATGATGATCTATATATATATATATATATTGAAAATATAATACAGTAATTTTGTGGGAGATGTTCCAGCTAATAACCTTTACATTTCGTTGTGAATGTTATTTGTGATCTTCAGCTCATGTTCTCCTGATACTAATGTATTTCTTTCTTTTTCTTTTTTTTTTTTAGCTTTATCAGCAAATTAACTGCTTTTATACGTACTTTTGACGCTCTGACACCAATTTTCCCCTAAAAATGCCTGAAGCGACACTAACAACCTCCGCTCATTTAATCGATTTGTATTGGAAACGAACAGAAGGCCGATATTTGAGTAGATTATCTCCGGCCTTTTTTTCTCTGACTTTTTTTTTTTGGTCTCTTTTTTTCTATTGCAAATGGAACTGCATAGAACTGATCACCGCAACCAGACAGACTGGATTGAGAAGGGTTTTTTTAAAAAAAGGTATCAAACTCCCTCACTATCAAACCCTTTCTCTGTCCGTCTCTCTCTCTCTCTCTAGGTTCTATGAGAAAGGAATACCATATATACACACACATGCTGCAAGCTCCTGGGTGTCATGTGCGTAAGTGACGTCATTGCAGCATGCACACACGTAACACTTTGCTCAGTGTTGTATGCGTATGTATGTATTGATTCGATCTAGGTCTTTTCCAGCATTTAGGTTTCTAAGTACAAAAAGAGGAATTCGTGAAATGATAACTAATGTAAAATAAACAAATATATCTCTATATAAAAAGAACTCTTACGTGGTATTCCTATTATGCAATCATTTACGTGTTTCGTTCTCAATTCAGTAAAACGGAAACAAAAAAAAACACACACACACGTTGAATTTTGAATTTTGTTTATGGCCTTTAGGTATCAAAGGCTCCTGCCAGGATAAGGGAGGGGAAATTATTCGGGAAGGTACCGACCAGGGCCTATGTTGAAGGTGCCATTCCTGCATTTACCTGGTGTGATTGGGGAAAAACCTGGAAAAACCTCAGCCAAGATGATCGGCCGCTGGGATAGAATCCACAACCTCCTGAATGATACGCCAACGCTCTACGGCGACTTGGTAACAAAAAAAAATGTTAAGAAGTATGTTTCACGTACAAATAATGTCGTTACTACACTGTATTTATTTATTTATTGAACACAACAGGTTAATAGCCTAATTGTGGTGTTCAACATACACATATGACATTTTCTACATACACACATAGGTGTGACATACATATTTGGAGCTCCATGGTAACATATTCTTCATATATTCATTATTTTATATAAGAATGAAATTCTCTCATATTTACTTTAAATATATGAATCTCAGGACATTCTTTAAGTTTACAATTATATAATGAGCACATTCTCCTTATAGGCGATATGTCCATTGCTTTAGTTCTTTAGGCCGAAAGGTGGAAGACAGCATTACGCGGTCGACTTACTCTATGCGGTACATACAGCCCTAATTCAGATAATAAGCTTCCTGAGTCTATTTTACTGTGTAAGAGTTTGTGTAGGAAAATTAAGAGAAAATTAACACTCTTTAAGAGAAAATTAACACTTATTGTACTACCGTATGAAAGACTATGCTTTTGTGTACATTCGGGTTTACAAAAATGGCCGTTGAAAAATTGTTTGAAGTTGCACAATTTGACAACACTGAGTTGATACATGTGACAAGTACAATACATGGGACGTTTATTTTAAGTCAGTATCAAAACATTGCCATATTGTGCAAAATTATTGTATTTAGAAAAGTATACATATCTGCAGTTTTCGATGAATCTGAGTGTACATTTCATATTTATAAAGATTATGTAGTTTAATCACGTCTTTTATCCATTAGTTACTTATAACAATCAACTGCCAAGGTTGTACCCTCAACTTTAACAAAAGAGGAGAATCTAAGATATAGTTTAACAGTTTCAACACTTTAATAATGGCTTCTTCACATTAGACCTAAAAGCACAATACAACTGATAAGATTTATAAACATTGTGACCTAAAAATTTCCAAGGTAATCAACTTACATGATTTCAACCTATCACACAGGCTATTTCCAATTAAATGGAACAATTTTGTGATCCCTCATTCTACATTGCCACAAGCTGCCTTGATAAAGGAAGCAACTCCCACCTGTTGTCAATCATACTGTTCCTTGTAATTGGAAGTAGCATATGATTTGGATAAAATCACGAAAGTTAAATTTTTAGCTCACAATGTTTATAAATCTTATCAGTTGGGTTGAGCTTTTAGGTCTAATCTGAAGAAGGCATTATTAAAGTGTTGAAACTATTACACTGTATCTAATTTCCTTTGTTTGTTAAAGTTAAGTATAGAGCCGTGTTACCTGATTATAATACAATATATAAGAAAAAAATATTCTTATCTGTTTAAGTAGTGAATATACATTTTTCGTTTGATTGAATTGATATTAACGTCTTTTAACTATTCTAAGGACGGGACAGCTTTGGTGAAGTGCGCTTCGAGTCACTCCGCTCAATGTACCCCGGCAGGAATTGAACCCGTAACTACACACACAGAAAGCGAGCACGCTAACCTCTCGGCCACTCCGAAATATGTATATAATACATTGTTAACAGAGGACGTTCATAACGTTTTGTCCAATACATATATATCTGCCATATATAATAATAATTCACAGCCATATTCAATCTGGATGAGGCCTCTGTCGGAGGGAGGAAGTGATTTACTGCTCCCACGTTGACCAGATGTGTTGGAAGACGAGAGTTGAGCCACTTTCTTTTATTCACAGCAGCTCCCCAATTATTGTCCTCACGATACTGGGTCTACACCGAAATTTTGAGCCCCCACCGGGAATCGAACCCGAGACCGCTCGCACTGAAGGCGAGCGCGCTACCGACTAGGCTATGTAGGAGGCTCATCTTCCATGCATACTTGTTCAAATTCTCAATAGAATGTGTCTCATTTACTAGCAGCTTTCCTTCAGTGAGCACATCTCCGGGAGAAAAGGGTGTGGCGAACGAGGTCACCGCGTAGGCTAAGGCGTTAGGCCAGCGACTCGAAGGTCTGGAAGGGTTCGAATCCCGCCTGGGGCATGGATGTTTGTGGATTTTAACTAGGTGTATAGGGACAATCGTGACGAGCCGAAGTCAAATGAGACTAGACCGGCCTATACAAAATAAAGTTTTATTAATGGTAGAAAGGGGTGAGTAAAGAAGCATCAAGGCCTCAAGTCCAGGAAACATATCTGGTAATTAACAGAGCAATAAACTCATTCACTCAGCTTCCGGGGTTTAGCAGTTGAGGTCAAGGAATTACGATCTGCAGTAGGAAGTATACGTGTTTGAGTCCGGTTGTTGGTCATCCTTAAAACTTATGTAACAGTTGGTACCTAATGCAACTAACTTGATTAGATTAGGAAACATTATCTTCTTACATATATCCAAAGCTAATCTTCTTCACATTAACCGAATGAGAATCATGCAATATAATGTTCCTAATAGTCTATAGTCTAGACCTTTCCAGATGTTAGCAATTATAGTAGTGCAAATAATATATATATTTTTTTTACATGCAATTAGGTAAATATTTATGTGGACCTTAAACGATTACTAAAGTAATTCTTTAGTTCATGTATTCACAATAAGCTTACAGCTTTACGACATACGTAATACAGTAACAATTTTGAATATTTTAGTGTTTCCATCGTAATAAAGGAAGGTTCCACAGTAATATAGTGTTACCACAATCAGAGATATTTAGCTGTAATCATCATAGAAATCTATAGTTAACGTTATATTGTAGAACACGTGACAGCTTAATCTAAAAACAATCGATCTTCTTGTATGTAGTCTAACGTTCGTACTTGTCATGAAGAACGGTAGTTCTTCGAGTGACGCTCACAAACGAGTCTGTTCTGTTAGCTGTACTCAAGTATATACAGCTAGTTTCGGATCTAGCGAACTGTAACCCTGATTTTGATGCTTGAACTTGCATTTGAAAGCTCTTTGCCACACTAAGACACAGAAAAAAAGTGGGTCGGTTGAACCTCCCTGGGGACCCCTAGGACGGTTAAAAGAATTCACATTTCTGATGATAGCATTGGCCCTAGACAATATAGGTGACCTAAACTTGTAGAATCTTAATCTAAGCTTCAAAACCTTTCAAATGGTGTATCATTTGTCAAAATCAGTGAAGGGGTTCAAAAGCTATAACTTTTTTTAGCCGAATCATAGATTTTTCAAAAATGATTGAAAAGTATCCCTGTCATTCTGTCTGTCTTTTTGCTTTAGCCCCAAATGGTTGGTACCTGGGGGGGGGGGGTCAATTGCAGGCCCCAACAGTTTGGAGTACAAAATGATTATTATTTTAATAATAGCTACCGTTTTCGAGATACGGAGCTTACCATGGTCCAAAATCGACTTTTTGTATGAAGACTATGCACTTTTTTAATAGGCAGCCGTACAAAATAAGTGATATCTGTACAAGAACCCCTTCGGGGTGACGTAAGAATTCTACTCACAAAAGAAGTGATATCCATTTTGTGAGTGAGTTTCTTTTTGTCACGATGGCGGAAGGGAGGATACTAAGTCTCTTAATTTTATTACAAATGAAACACTTCCACCATAGTGACAAAAAGAAACTCACTCACAAAATGGATATTACTTCTTCTGTGAGTAGAATTCTTGCGTCACTCTTCCCTTTACCCCGAAGGGGTTTTTATACTCCTATCACAGACGAAAATACATTCAAAGTACATATTTTTAATCAATATTGTCTCAATTTTTCCAGGATTTCTTTCAGTTTCAGTCAGCATAATACCTATACAAGTCCGTGATCGCAAACTCCCCGATCATGGAAGAGCGATAGGCAGTGATAGTTGCCTATTTGATCCATAAATGTAAGTCAAATAAATGCATAGAAAGGAGAAAAACATGGTAAAGTAAAAAGTAAAGTCTATGAAATGTGGATTTGAACGGTAAGGAGAAATCAAACCACAAAGCATGCAAGCTTATAATAAACTTGATTTTCGCTAGTATAGTTACGATTGATGTAACAAGCTTGATTCAAATTTGCAATTGATTGTACTATTTCATATCACAAGTTTGATTCAAGCTTAACGTAGACTGTTGTGTTAAAATATTTCGCAGCTAGTGTCATGGCAGGCCTGTTTCACGCTTGTTGTAACAAGTTTGATATGGCATGCTTATCAAATACCAACTAGAAAGCATCATTTAAGATTTAGGCTTGCCATAATAAGCTTGACGCAAGTTTATATACTTGACATGACAAGCTTGCGGTAAGTATGAATTCAGCTTACTCTGCTATCGGGGAAAGTAATGACGTAGCATTGCGACAGGAAAAATACTGGTGATAGTGAGGATGGAGAAAAATAAACTAATTAGATCATTTTTACGAACAAATTACATGTAAAATCAGCATCACTTTTAAGGAAGATAAGGAGAAGCAAAAAGGAAGAAGACAGGAAGAAATGAAGAAGATTATACGATAATAATTGATATTTCATAATTGCTACCTTTAGATAATTCTCAGTTTGAAATTAAAAATTTGGATCACAGGAGTACGAATAGATCCAATTCGAAACTTTTTAAACTGTTACTAGGGAATGGAGGATATTTAAAGATATTTAGGGAAGGAGGGAGGACAAGATTTGAAAAGGAGCTAATGTCCTTCAAAAGGAGGACGTCTGATAACCCTGTGATCCACATAGTGCAGGCTCTAAGGGGCGGCAAAAGGGAGCAATCTCCCCGGGCGGCACCTTTATGGGGCAGCAAACAGCTAAAAATAAAAAGTGAAAGTTCCTAAAAAAGGAAGTCAAATCGCCTATTAAATTGAAATTGACCTAAACGTGCTCAAAATTTCAATATCGGCGCGCTAAGACATTTTTTACGTTACTCCATACAACCTATCTTCATCTTTAAAATTCAAAACCGCGATTCAAGTCAAATAGGCAGGTCTACTGTCTTACTGGAGCTAGTAATAGCGATGCCACGACAGAGATGATAACAAAAGTACACTACGTGATGCGAGACAATATTGTGGCCGTCGCGTCGGCCGGTTGTGTTTGACTAAAAAAAAAACGATGGAAAGGGTGGCAAAAGGGTGGAGGAAATGGCGCAAAATTTAACTTTGCCCCCGAATAGGAAAATTCCTAGATCCGGCACTGGCTCCACAAGACATGGATCTCGCACATATAATGAGTAGATTAACCTCTAAGTCAAGCCGTGGAACTGATCGTCGCAGTATTAACACACAGACAAGTATATATA
>JAGDQP010004200.1:64170-87127 GCA_022664845.1 Lepisma saccharinum
ACACCACATTACATTTTCACATTACTACACCACATTACATTTTCACAGTACTACACCACATTACATTTTCACAGTACTGCATAACATACAAAACTTCCATATTCTGTCGGCCTTGTAAAATTTTCTACCTACTTACACTTTTTTCCATTTTACATATTTGTTCTTTTCCCTGTTTTCCTTCAATGTCCTCAGTCCCACTTTGCCTACGAAGTTCTTATCGAATTTGACACATTTTTTCTTCTCTTTATTCCTGGATTGAATGTATATTTTTCTTTTCACTGAGTATGACTGCATTTTACCTTCTTTCCACCTCAGATTTACAGTGACTTAGTATTTGAGACATTACTTATTCACGTATTTCTTTTACTTATTTACATTTTAAACATCATAAAGCTGACAGGGTGTCCGTGCATACTTGCCTTGAATGGTAAGAATTGAATTTTGAATATAAGGACTTTAGGCATCTTAGGCCGGGATAGGGTGGAGGAAAGGATGTTGGAAGGTAGACGGCCAGAGCCTGTTTTCGTAGATACCATCTCATCATTTGCCTGGCATGATTGAGGAAAAGCTCTGGAAAAACCTCAGTCAGAATGGTCGGCCGCTAAGATCGATCCCAGGACCTCCCGAATGCTAAGCTAACGCTCTACCACTGAGCCACGGCTGCTCGGTTTGACTGTAGGATACCCCTAGTGATGGCCGGCTACACATTCTTGAATGAAATCATGAAGGTTGCAAATGGAAGTACAAGTACTTCTAGAAGTGAAATATACCAACGTAAAAAAGTATTCAAAATTTCATGCACCTGCATTTAAGCACCAACACCCTATCGCGTACTCTAGTGGACATGTTCGAATGTGCTTCGTGTATTCCTGATACACTCATAATATGTCAAAACTCTTTCGAAAACAACAACAACGTCAACTAGGATCAATATCATATACACGATATTCTTATAACAGACATAACGGTATAATGGGTGTGAGGTCCGGACCTTGTGGTGGCTGATGAACTGATCCCCTACGTCCTATGCAGCTGTCAGCAAACTTTCTGGTTGATACGTGCAAATATGCAAACAAAAATGGAACTATGTTTCATCATGCATTAAATTCACTCACCGTAGTAACCGTCTATCTTCACAGCCATCTAGCAGCAACTTTCCGACATATTTCTTGTGTGGTCAATGATTCTATGTTTGCAATATTACCCAGATTTTCCGGGACACTCTGTACTATGAAGCTAGCGTTAAAATGAAACCAATTTTGTTTCGTGGTAAGTAAAACAGCCTTGCATTCTGTAAACCGTAGATGGGACTTTCTCTAAAGCAAAAAAATACCAGTCAAGGTCATTTATAACGAACTGATGTTTCCTCCTTCGATATTCCGATTTGTGCCTTGTTTTCAGTGCTGAGAGAAAGGTCTTTCACTCGAGAGAAAAGTATTTGGTACAGTAAAGGAAAAAGAGAAAAGAAAACAAATCTTGCACGCTATAACAAGAATCGCATGAGAGTTCTAATTGAGGAGGTCTTGGTCTCCCAATGATTGATTTCGTTTCTTCCTATTCGCTGAAGAGGTGGTGAATGGTCACGCCATCTCTTGACAACAAACTTAAGAGATGTTTTTGCCTGTTGCCACAGCGAATGAGTAAAAATTATCTTTTAAATTCTTCTCTGAATCACGAATCGAAATAGTACGATTTTCCACAGATAGTAACTTTAAAACACACATACATTAAATGTATAGCAAGAAAAACTTGCCAAATTCTTAATATATTTTACATTTAAAAAAAAAAACAAATTGTATGAATTATTTCACAAAGAAATGTTCTTCCAATATCAAGGTAATAGGCCTATATTATAACTGATATTTTTCTACATATTTCTGGTACCAATACCGTATCTTGATAGATCGGTTTGTTGATAAATAAGAAAAACATTCACGTATTAACCACGAAGCGAGGTTACGTCCGTATTAACTATAAATGGCCACCAAACCCATTGTTTTATTTAATACACAGCCTAAACGGCTGGCGCTATTGAAATAAAATTTGGTATGAAGGTACAAAATCACAATTAGATTTAGAAAATATTACAAAAAGTTGAAAAAGTCGACATCTTAAATCCAAAATGGCGGACCCTAAAAATACATTTTCCACACCGTTTGAGCTAGAGACACGAAATTAGGAACGAAGGTACGTGATCACTAATAGATTAAGAAAATATTACAAAATGTTGAAGAAGTCGCCATCTTGGATCCAAAATGGCCGCTAAACTTATTGTTGTATAGAATTCACAGCATAAACGGCTGCAGCTAGAGACACCAAATTTGGTATGAAGATACATCATCACTAGGAGGTTACGAAAATATTACAAAATTTATTCAAAGACGCCATCTTGGATCCAAAATGGCGGACCTCAAAATCCATTTTCTACACCGTTTGAGCTAGAGACAAAATTTGGCATAAAGGCGTATTATCACAAGTAATTTAGGAAAATATTACAATATTTTGAAAACGTCGCCATCTTGGATCCAATATGGGTGCTGAAAAACATTTTTCACACTGTTCGAGCTAGAGAAAAGAAATTTTATATGATGGTGTACCATCACGAGTAGGTCATAACAATATAAAACAACGTTAAAAAGCTCGCCTGAAAACTCATTTTTCAAACCACTGAAGCTAGAAACACCAAATTTGGTATGGAGGTTTATCATCATGAGTAAGTTACAATAAATGGGGCAAACCACACATATGGGGAGGTATCCCCCCCTGGACGGGCAAATCAGCACCATAGGTCGTATTACCTTAGGGAGTCTGGTTACGATAAAGGGGGACGCAGCCCCCTTCCCTAGACCCCCAAGTTAGGAGTGCCTTCCCCACGAGGTTCTGGGGACAGCGGCCCCAGCGAAGCAAACCGAGTCTTTATATATATTTCATTTAAGGCATTAAGGGGTTCATTAATGAATGTAATTAATGGAGGAAAATGGATTAGACGAGCTTTGGCATCACAGACACTATTGGAACATAGAGGTAGTCGATACCAGATAAGTATTTAATACAATGACCTAGAAATTCTTCAGGATTTGGTTGAATACTGGCTATGCTATTTGTTTGAACATGGACTACGCTAATTTCAATGGAAACTGAGAGGATGTTATGTAGGACTTCACTATACGCTAAAACTGCAAAGAATAAAGAGAGTCCAGGATGATGACTTGAGAACTCTAATCTAACCTTGAAGGACCTGTCATAGGACACTAATGATGAGAATGAACAAGGTATTCATGATGATCTTGATCTAACAATGATAGTTACACTGACTGTCAGCTGTATATTTTCACACCCACCCACGCGAACACATACACCCACACACAATCACACACACCTTCCTCATTAGGAAATTTGTCAGTCCATCTCTGCCTGAGGAGAAGTCATGCGATTTGATGTACGAGGCTTTCACGTAACTCTGTTCTGACCAGGCAAACAAATGGGAAGACGATGGGAAGGGGGAGGGGGAAGGGAATGAGGTCAAAGGGTTGACTGCAATTTGCATTTGACATGTCTCTAATTACCTCATGCTGCTAAGTCAACTGCAGAATTATCTGGTGCCAAGTATCGAACAAACTTTCTCTTGCAAACCATTCAGGGAGAAAACTTGGGTGGTTGTGATGGTGTGAGACCGAACAAACAAATATATCGTGAAAATAACGTGATCCGTTTCTGTGAATAATTTTACCAATATTATATACGAGGGTCGTAGGAAAGATTCGGTGAGTAAATCTATGCTAGGGGAAAACAAGTCGATTTTTAGGGAATTTCCCAAAATTTTCAAATTCCACTTTATTTGTTTGCCTGTCTATTTGTCTCTCCGTCTGTTTATAACGCAGGCTAGTTCCTAAATTCTCCAAGATAGAGAAAATCTGCTTCTTATTTTTGTTCAGATAACTTTATTTATCGCGACATTTTAATATAGTAACGTTACAATATTTCATTATGGTACTTTTGCATTATATGTCCTCAGCTTGTACCGCATTGTAGCATATAAACGAAAGCAAGTACCGTAGAAACTGACATCAGATTTTATTTCATTTACCCAGATAGCACATATGATCGAATGACGTCCCAGGGACGTCCTAAACTGCCGAGTGGTGTCTCGGTATACTATGGAGGTCCATAACGCGTCCCTTGGGCATCCTACTGCGATATACCAAAATCACCCCTATGAGACGTCCCAGCAACGTCTAAAAGGGCTCAATTCTACCCCGACATATGCAGGAGATCCGTCTTCGGATGATCTACTGTTATATCTCAAAATCATCCTAATGGACGTCCGTTGGATGTCCCACAGAAGTCCTATGCGGACATGAGCAAGAATGCATTCTTTTTTCTTTTTTTCTGATCAAGGAATGTAGGTAGTTATTTGAGGAAATTTTGCTGTCATTGAGACAGCGTTCGAAACTAAAAAAACAACCCACCATCCTGACCGGTATTTCACCCGGGTTTTCTGAGTCACAAGAAGTAAATTCCGAGACAGTCACCTTCACACATACCCACAGGAGGTTTCCCATCCGTTCCTACATTCTTATTCTCATTCTCGACCTGAGCAAGATGTGTAAATGCCATTAAAAATTACTTCAGTTTTGTACGAAACACGTAATGCGGTTCAACTGTCGATTGTTTTTAACAGTGCGGTTTACGATGCGCAACTGTTTTGTTGATATAAACTTCGATAACAAGAAGTACAAAGCGCACGTCTAATGTTGTTTCAGAAAAGAGAAACGAGGATGACTGTGGCTTATAGATGCCACTAGACCAGTAAAACATGGATTACATCATACTGCTCACTAGGGAACCAACCCAGTCCCCATAATACACGTCGGGGATATTGGATAGGCAATGAATGGATAAGACGTTGGTTCGAACCCTATGGCCGGTTATCCTGACTGAGATTTTTCAGGATTTAGCACAGTTTCACCAGGTAAATCCTGGGATGATATCTTAAGAAAGACCCCGGCTGATGTTCTCCCCATCCCTTACCTACCACATCCCGGCCTGAGTCAAAGATGCCAGAAGGCTATGAGTAAATTCAAATTCACTAGGGAACCATAAGGAATGTTACTTTTTTTTTACAAATAAATCAATAAATTTAGGAACTGACAAGTGAGTACAAGGAACGTTTAGAATCGAAGTGTCATGCAACTCTACAAATTGGTTCTGAAGATAAGAGACGTGGCTCATTTCTCACTTCAAGCTACTCACTATTTGCAACACCCCCGAATATACACAACTGTATACAGTGTTAACAGTCTGTTGAAGCTATAAATATCACTCGGAGACCCAGCAGCAGCAACTGGCTTTGTAGTCTAGTGGAGGACGCATCGAAACAGTGTGCTAGTGGACCTTAATTCGGAACCCGGCTTCTGAACTATTTTTTTTTAAGGAAGATCATATTTTCTTCCTTTTTGCTTTCGAAAAATACTCTGCTTCAGTGAAATAGATTAGAAAAGTCAGATTATATTATTGTTTCCTTCGTACGCACTGGAAAATTGATTATACAATTCTCATGTGTACGTTAGAAAATCAGGTAAGATTTTTTTTTAATCATACGCGATGTAAACACCAAATATGACGTTACGGCGTCGGTTGGCTTAGATAATGATGTATCTCAATTCTGTTAACTTTTCAGGAGAGTTAATCGATTTTTCAGTATGTTTGACAAAACATAATACAAATTAGTTAATGTAGATTTTTTTCCGATACTTGAAAGTTAAGTGTAAGGAAGTGTGCTGTAACTTATGAAATGTCGGATTATGAAGCTAGCAGGAGCAGCTTAAAGAACTGTAACCCAATTTTCACAAAAATGAGATACGCCGTTATGTCAGTCAACTCGTTTGTCTACAGTCGTGAGAAAAAGTGTGGCCAGGCCGTTTAACCAAAAGAGTCTCGGTTTAGTCCTGCCATGTTTAAGATAGCTATGAAAGGAATGGAATGACATCAGAATCTCAATTTCAGATGTTTTGGACACAATATCCAATCCGTGATCCAAGTATCTAATTAAAACCCATACACATGCCCCTTTCTTCAGAAACAGTCTTCATAATTTAAAGGGAATAGGAAAATACTCGTCAATGTTAACATGGCTCGATAATGACGAGCTAAAAATCGGAAGGTCGAAGGTTGAAACGCGGCTGCAGACAGTTGGAAAATTTACAAACAGCTTAATACATCACTATTCAGGCAATGAACAAATTCCAACTAAATGATGTGTATACTAATAGACAACAATTTTTCCGTTCTCGATTTTCGCCAACCGAAATTTCGCTCATAGGGATTATTCGGTAGACATCCCCAATAATGTCCTGCAGACATTCCTCGTGCAAAGATGGGATATCCAATGGAGATCCTCTGGATGTCCGTGGGATATATGCGGTATACAGAATGTCCTATAATGTTCCCTTATATGTAACCCAATCATGTCCTGCGGGCTTCCCATGGGAATCCCAGTTTCGGGGCCAAGACGGATATTTGCACATCCCGTGGACGTCCCAGGGAAGACTCATTAGATCAATGTGACGTCTCTTGAACATCCGAATGTCCCGGGAAGGACGTCCCTTGAACCTCCGTGGGACGTCCTTGTGCTATCTGGGTACCTTGGTTGATTCTGCCGTTTCCACTCTGGTAAGGGTACAACCTTTAATTATGGTATTTCTATACTATATGGACTCAGATTCCAACTCCAGGTAGCTACTGAATGAAAATATGTAGAAGGAAACTGATTTCAGATTTGAGATCATCGGTCACGATTTACTCGACTGTGCCGTAACCGGGAGGACCTTCAAAGTAAGTTATCCCCTCTCCATACATCTTGTTCTTTACGCTTTTATCCTTTGTCGCACCGTACGATTATTTTCCCTAACACTGCCAAGAAGTTGAATTCGTATTCTTCTTCTTTCTCTCTTCCTTCAACAATTGCATCATTTTACTATGCAAGATTCATGTAACCAGTTTCTTCTTGATCCTCTTTACTGTTCTACTTCGTTCAACTTTCGCTTACTCTCGGAACTTCTATGTCCATTATTGTTCAGTTTCCGCTTACTCTTCGCAGCGTTTCTCTATGACGTACCGTCTATGTTTAGATGCTTTTGTTTTCATTCTCTTCTTTTACACATTTCGAATGCTGAGATAGACGATTTTCTTTCTACGTTCGTTTCCCTATTCTATTTTACCCTGCGTCCGACATGCCTAATGGTAATACATGCAATAGAACACAGTTCTTACCAGAGTCCGCATACAAAAACTTTACTCAATTTTATTATTAACTCCTTGTTCATCAGTCCACAGAAAATATTTTTGTTTTTAATAAATATTCCTTTTGCAAATATTATTTCCTTAAAATATATTTAAAAAATAAAAGGAGAGCAAAATCAGGTTAGTAAGATGGATGTGAGTTATAATAGATAGGTAATGCTAAATCAAGTGATTAAGGGGTGACCAAATAACTTGTTCAACATGTTTTTCTCTTTCAAGTTGGACATTTTTATAGTTTATTGGTTTCAATGACAATTGTTTTACTATTCCTTAACTTCATCATCATTTCTTGATCTTCACAGCTTTTCTCTTTGATCTTTGAATTCGTAACTTGATTCCTCGGTCTCTGTGTGAAGAAATATAACATGTGGAGATAAATAGTTGAAATCATGTCTAAATCAAAAACAGAAAATTTAAAGAAAACAGAAAAAGCCTTTCAGTTTCTAAGCAAGAGAGAGAAATGAAAGGAGATGAAATTGAAAAGTGAAGAAAGAGCTAAGGAAGGGAAAGAGAGCAAAGAGTGAGTAGGGAAAAGAAATAGAGAAAGGAAAATGTGAGAAGAAATTGAAAGGGAAAGGAGAAAGAAGTTAAAGTGAAATAAGAAGTATAGGATAAGAACAGTAAGGGAGAAAAACGAGAAGAAAGAAAGATAAGAATAGATGACATATTGAGAAAAGAAGGGAGAGAAAAGCGAGAGATGAGAGAGTAAAAATATAAGAAGAGAGAAACGAGAAGAGAACAAGGGAGAAAGATAAGAAAAGGAAGAAAACGAAGAAGAAAGAGAAAAATTAAAGAGATAAAAATGAAGAGAAGTGAGAGAAGAAAGAAGGAAAGAAAAGAAAGAAGGAAAGAGAAAGAAAAACAGTAGAATGAGAGAAATAGAAGAAAGAAGAAAAGAGAGAGGGAAAGGTAGAATTAAGGAAAGAGAGAGAAGAATGAAGGAAAGAGAAGAAAGAGATAGGAAAAGGAAGAATTAAGAAGAGAGAAAGAAGAAACAGAAAAATGAAAGAAAGAGAGAAGAAATAGCTGAAAAAGAGAGAAGTAGAGTGAAAGAAAGGAAATAGGAAGAAGAAAGAGAGAGAAAGAGTATATAGAGAGAGGTGCAGCTTGAATGAGCTTGATCACGTGGCTTTCTTACATGGCAGGTTGGAACGATAAAATACGTTAACTTTTCGGCTTAAGCTTGTTGAGAGAGCAAATACAGTGAGCCTTATGGGCCTTTAATTCACGAGGTGGTAAAATAGTGCTCAGCTAGTCCCTCTATCCTTCTCACTTTCTCTCCCAGAGACCGACCACACGGTGCACATTTTAGGTTGCTGTAAATCAAAGCCACTCCTTCGTTCATTTCAGAACCTTTCATACAAGCAATTCAGACCATACGTTTCCAACTTGACAAAGGTGAAGAGAAAATGTTCCAATTTCTTCTGTGTTTTGTACTCTTGGTACGATGAAATTGTTCTACATTTGTGATACAGGACTTTTTGTCATATCTTAAGAATCTAATCATGTATCTCCATATGTCTGTCATTCTTTCTTTCTTGTGACTACTATTGTGTGTCTTTATCTTTATGAGGGTTGTTAGTTGTTGAAATCGTAGCATTATTTATTAAAATGAATACAACTGGTTTGTGTACAGTTACAATATTCTATTGAAATGAAGTTCAATATAAATTTTACTTTATTGAAACATAACGAATCTATATTGTTAGAAGAATAATGTATTCTTCTTTTGTGACCAAAGTGAGTAGGTTGATACCATGTTCAATACAGTTAAAAGCCAAAGGAAAATAAGCAATGCATACCAAAGCTCGAAAGAAGTAAACAATGAAAAGAGGTATACAGTACATCACCAAAAAAGTAAACGTTATATATAAAAGCTGTAAAGAAGTAAGCAGTACATATAAAAGAAGAAAACACTACATAAAAAAACGGTACATATACAAGCACAAAAGAAGTTACCAGTAGATATAAAACCACAAAAGAAGTAAACAGTACATATAAAAGCTGAAAAGAAGTAAGCAGTACATATAAAAGCTCAAAAGAAATAAGCAGTACACCACAAAAGAAATAAACGTTACATATAAAAGCACAATAGAAGTAAACAGTACATATAAAAACTTAAAAGAAGTAAACAGTACATCACGAAAAGAGAAAACGTTACATATAAAAGCTGAAAATAAGTAAGCAGTACATATAAAAACTCAAAACAAGTAAACAGTACATCACAAAAGAAATAAACGGTACATATAAAAGCAAAAAAGAAGTAAACAGTTGATATAAAAGCACTAAAGACGTAAACAGTACATATAAAAACTGGGAAGAAGTATACATTACATATAAAAGTATACGTATAAATTAGTGGGATTACTGGCATAAAATACCGATCGTAAGATCTTCGTTACTGCTATTTACATGTAGTGATACAACATAAAAGTCTGAAATAAATTCAAATTCAAATGCAGTGAGACAAATAATATTCCCGTGCACATATAGAATCAACTAAGAGTAATCCGGCACACGAAGTTATATGAAGCACATTGCTAGAAGTTAAACTCTCGGAGCGCAACGTTCTCACAAGATTGGGTTAGTATTTGAATTCTATTTACGGCCTTTAGGCATCCTTGGTTCAAGCCGAAATAAGGTCGGCGAGATAATATGGGAAGTAAGTCGTAGGGTATAGTTTAAAGGTACCATTCCGCTATTAGTCTGCTGTGACAGGGACAATCCTGTAAAAACTCAATCAAGATTCTCGGCCGCTAGATCGAACTTAGGACCATTCGAATTCAAAGCCAACACCCTACCAATTGAGCTAAGGCCATTTGGGAACATTTGGTTAGGATTGCACTCATTGGATCCAAACCTGAAACCGTGTATCCTCTCTCAGTCTTGCGTACTAAACTTTAGAAGCTTGGAGGGAAAACTCGCAAGTTTTTTACAAGCTAGTTCACAATTGATAAACGTATTGCCGTTATCCATTCCTTAACAAAAAAAATATGACCTTTATACATGTAAGGCTCATCCCGGGATAGAATGTGGAAGAGAATGTTCGAAGGTAGTTGACCAAGATCTAGTTTTGTAGGTACCATCATCAGGGATGAAGTCGATCATTACTAAATGCTGTAACTTTTCACTCTAATCACTTCGTGGTTGCGTGAAACAATAGTAGTACCTTAGTGACAATAATACTACCATGTGCTTCACGCAATCACGAAGTGATCAGAGTGAAAAATTACAGCATTTAGTAATGATCGACTTCACCTCTGATGACGGTACTCACAGTAATATACTCAGCAGGGCAGCCGAAATGGACTTCCGTCCTTCGGTAGAATTAATGTTTGGTAACTAGTTAAAAATTAATTTTCTAGATAAATCGGTCATTGAGGCAGGACCCACCTACCCGCACCAGGTAGTCAGTCAGTCAGTAAGTAAACTTCGGTAACTTGGGTTTTGGGTTTTGTCTGTGTGATAGTTAAGGAGTAGGAAGCTGGGAAAGATGAATTTTGTTGGAGAATGCAGAGACTTGAGGAGATGTATGATTGTTTTTATTCTTCTTTGTGCCTTGTGTTATTGGATTGTTTTGAGTTTCAAGTTGCCGCTGTTTTATCGTGGAGAAATGGGTTTGAGATGTAATGTTGATTGATTCGTAAGCTCTGTGTTGTAAATGTTTAAATATGTTTAGAAGTTTTTGATAAGTAATATTGTGGCGAATAATTTTGTAGTTTAGATGCCCAGGTAAATTTAGTGTAGCATTTTTTTTATCCTTTGCAGATTGTATGTAGTTTATTCTGTTTTGTGTTAGGTATCAATCGGTATGATTTGAACGTTCTTGTAAAGTTCTTGTTTTTCTGTTTTCCACGTTCGTTGAAAGGCTCCGATCTTTCAAACTTTTGGATAGGTTCAATGTTAGTTTTGGAGTTGTATAGTTCATGACCATTGTCCATGGGTCGTAATATGAACGAGTCAAGTCTGGTTTTGAGTTTGAGAGACATTTTGAATAGCAGAATTGTTTTGAGAGTTGCGAAAGTCTGTAGTCCTTTTTTTTTTTTTTTTTGATGTGTGATCTGAAAATAAGTCTATGATCTAATGTAGGGTTGCCGGACGTCCCGGTTTCTAATTTAAAAAAATGTCCCGAAAAATGCTTTCGGGACGCCTGTTTGTCCCAATTTTTGTTTTCTCTTTCAAATTGAATATTTTTCGTACTAGTTTTTAAAATTTTTCTTTGAATTCGAAATCAGTAGCGTAGAACTGCTTCATTGTTTGAACTTTAAACAATGGCAATACATTTCTCTCTCGCTACATGTAAACTGTATTTCCGCCAGGATTTTCAGTTTGGGGTGGGTGGGTGTAAAGTCAAAATTGGGAGGGTGTAAGTGAAATTTTATATGGTTTCTATCGATTTTTCACAGCAAAAATTTTAAAGTTGGCGGGGTGTTGTCGAGACTTTAGGGGGGGTAAACAGCCCACCACAGAGGGGGGGGGGCTGATAGAATCACTCGTTAGTCAGTCCTGTCTGCCGTCTCATGAGGCATATTATATCAAGCGTTTTATCCAGTCCAGCATGTAGGTCTATAGGCTACAGCTCTGGACAGTAAAGTAAAGGGAAGTTTTGTGTCTACGTATTGTCACATAGAAGAACTAAACGGCTATGTTTGTAAGATTATTGATACTTTATTATGCACTTAAATCGGTTTTCCTCTCACAGTCAAGAGTAAAAACACCAAAACTTTTCAAGAACACTGTTTGAACATCCGCTGATAGATGTACCATATATTTGGTTTGTACAGTTAGATAAGTATGTGTTCAACAGACAAATACTTAAACTATAAAAGGTAGATAGTAGTGTCATAGAAGTTGTAATTTTGAGGACACTATTACAATGATATATCAAAGGAAAGAAGAAGTATCTCTCAATCTGAAAGTGATATCTTTTCTCAGGCAAGCAGAAGATGAAGTATCTATCATCTTCAGATATAGGATCTACAAATATTATTTTGAAATGAGAGAGTTTTCTATGCTTTTTTAGCGGTATGGATAACAAACTTTTCCGTTTGAGTATCTGGAGCAGTATTCACGATTACTAAGACAGTGCGAATTAATTTTCAGTGTTCTTGAATACCAGCGCGGAAAGGCTATTCCCTCTCATAAATGTCCAATGGACAGAGGAAAAAGTCGCCTGTATATGTCAACAATTGAAGAAATAATGAAATGTATGTTTACTATCGAATGAATTTCTTATGGTCAGTTCTACAATCGACCGCTAAACTTCTGATCAGCGCTAAGTTGAGGCAAACTCACATTTTGCGTACTCTCATTGGCCAAAATCAGACTTGACCTCAACTTAGCGCTGAGTAGAAGTTTAGCGGTCGATTGTAGAACTGACCCTTAGAGTTCTATGTTCATGTAAAAGTATGATAAGATGGATGATCTTTGTGGGGCTATCAAGAGTGGAAGTGATAGCTTAGTCAATTTGAATTTTTATGGCTTTGATACGTTTTTATGCCTCAGGTCTGGATTGGATAGGGTAAAGGATGTAAGAAGGAGTCGGTCAGAGCCTAAGTTTGAGGTACTATCTCGGCATTTGGCCAGTAAAACTGATGAAAATCTCAGTCAGAATGGTCGACCACTGTATTGCATCCAGGACCTCAAGAATGCAAAGCCAACGCTCTTCCAACTGAGTTACGCTCGCTTGAACTTAGCTTAGCCATGGCGAGAGCAGATGGAGAGAGAGAGAGAGAGAGATTCTGAGATGGATGACTCGGTTTTTCAATTATAGAACATGCCAACACTAATCTAATGTGACTTCTAGATATTTTGCTGTATTGGTAGGTTTGATTTTAGTGTTATTCATGCTAATTGTTTTGGTTTTGTCATTTCTTGTTGGGTAACATATGATGAATTCAGTTTTCTTGTCGTTCAGTATCAACTTCCAAATCTTTTGAATTTTTTTTTGTAGGTTTCTAATGGCTGATTTGGTAGTTTTTTGCAGTAGACCAGTAAGCTGTGTCAACAGCGAAAGGGCTTGATTAAGTTTGATTTTCAGGTGAAGTGGGTGTATCGTTAACATATATCGAGTATAAAATGGGACTTAGAGCTGCACCCTGGGGAGCACCTCTCTGTATGGCTATACTTTCCAAGAATTCTTCGCCTAATCTAAATTTGGTGGTTCTAGCCGTTAGAAAGCTAGCTCTCCATTTAATTCTGGTTGTTGGTAAATCTACTAAATACCACCGTCGTTTCAAACAGTATCAAAAGCCTTGGTGAGATCCATCAATAATGTAAGCGCTTTCAAACTTTTGTTCAGTGCTAACTGGGTGTTTGTTGAAACAAGCATAAGCTTATCTATGGCGAAAACCTGTAATATGAATCCTAGATGTATCCACATTTAGCATTTTGTAGCTACATTGTACAGTTATTTATAAATATAATGGTAAGTACTTAACTTTAACTGAAATATAGTTTACTTTTAATCGAGGCGTTTCATATTATCCATACTGGAACACATTGTAAATAGAGTTGTGCGTTATTATTTTTCACGTATTTTTTTGTTGTTCAAAGTGGCCATATGCTTTCATTGCTCATTATGTTATATCGACCAATTGATGTTGAAAAGAAGTACCATCTGTGGTTCAAATTTAAATATTGTTTTGAATCCCAAACATCATTACCAGTGGATTTTTAAAAATAGTTTTAGATTCATTGTTGCGTATTGAGCTGTTGCTAAATGATTTGACAATCCTGATATTACTTTTTGTTTTGCTAATTCTGTCCCTTATTCATCTCTTAGATGAACATGTTGCTATTATTTTATTACGATTATGGGTGTTATCCCTGTAAGCAGATCTATAGACTTGAAGATCTATAGACAAAGTAAACCAATGGTGAGGATGTTCTAAGGACTAGATTTTTGAGGTGGATTCCGAAATACTTCTTCTCCCACTCGGTATTGAATACAGGCCTCTCTTGATTAGAAGGCCTAAGGAAGAATAAGCCTTACCACTCCTCCACTGGAGATATCTATGTGTAATACGACACTCAACTGGACAAGTGGAAATGTGTGTTCATTTTATTCAGTCCTCATCCACCCTCGTCATATCAATGGGTGTTTCGTCCTCTCTTTTGTGGTACCGTACTCAAAGTGAAGGAATCTAAGGGTGAAAATTACTCGCGAGAAAAAACACATTTGAGGTTGAAAAAATGCTTGTCTGACCTTGGGATTGACGAACATGTCAATTGGGCAATCTTACTTGTTTGTACGTACGCTAGAGATTTTGTTAAAGCTACTCATCGTCTGTCGAATAGAAATATTTAAACGATTCCTTAAAATTCAAACTCTCAAAGTGACAATTTGAAAATATCTATTTAATGTAGAATTTAAATTGAATTTTTTTACTGAAAGCGTTATTGGAACTTTTAATTCAATGATTTTCAAGAACCTCAGGCCGTTTCATCTTCGTTTCTGTGCGTGGCAGAAGAAATGGAGTATTTTAGTTATCATGGCTTTACTCAACAGTACATTACAGCATTCGCCTGGTAAAAAAGAGGGATAAGTAAGCATAGTTTGATCAGATTTTGATCCAAAGGTTCCGGGATAAATTATAAACGCCGCGGTCTTATTAACGGCGTGACTCCGCCTATAAATCACGTGACCGCTATGTTGCCAATTCGGTCACCCGTACACCACCTCATCCACAGCTCCCTCTTTTTTTTTCCTTTCTATAATCGGCAACAGCGTTGATCTTAAAAACTATTTTTTTTAATGATATGAAGCTGAACAACTGATAAAGCTACTACAGATACAACCTTTCATTTGTTTGACCTGGTAACACTGTAGATATTGTATGTTGCATTACGTTATCAGTTGTTATTGGCTGCGTTCAAAGGACTGAACGGGTCACTGAGGACTGAGCGCTTAGTGAGCGTCTGGGATCGGAAATCCTTCGGATTACAGTTATGGTTTATGCTCAACGAACAGTTGAATATTATAAAGCGAATGGGTGAACTTAGACGAACAACAGAATATCGTACAGCGCAAAGAGCGGTAAACATGGCGTGCCAGGAAGATGTAAATGTACTTGTAAAGATTAATGTATATGATTAATGCTTGATCTCCCTTGTCGTGCACATTGTAGGTTAAGGTTCGTTAAATTAGGTATTATGACAGTTCCAGCTATTTTCATATATCAATGTTTGCTTTATATCAAGGAAAACAATCATATTTACAATGCATTAGGATACTCTCATACATATCAAACTAGAAATAGGAACCACGTAGGATTATTTAGATGTAACTATAGTAAGGCACAAAAAAACTTTTACTATATGCCAGTTAAATTTTCAATTTTCTTCCTTTGTCTTTAAGAGAACTTCCATTTTTGGTGTTTAAAAAAGAAAGTTCAGAAATTACTTATTAATAACTGCATATATAGTGTGGATGATTTTTTTGAAATCAAAATTGATAGGTAGAATATTTATGTTACTGATACAACAATCTTTGTTTACACATAGTGGACTGTTATGCAATGTGTATACCCTATTTTTTAAACTTTCAATCTTTTATTTCTGTTAATGTATATCTGACGATTGTAATATATTTGATGTTCTAATTTATTTCTGCAATAAAATTTATTATTATTATTCCAAGCAATGTAAATATGCAAACATGGTCCACAACTGGATCCTGTAAATTAAGAACTAAAATAATATATTGTGGAGGAAAGGTGAATTCATAGGGCATTTCTGTTACCATCTTTTCCCTAAAAGCCTTTATTCCACCAGTAGTGAACAGGCGTGACCCATTACTAGACACACACTTTTCAAATGTACCAAAGGTGGACGATTAAAGTTACTAATAACAGTGAGTCCAGTCTTTATACTATGCAGAAATGCATTTATTCGTTCATAATTTAGTAACGTGAATTTATATTAATATGAATTTCGGATTACTTGTACATTTTGAGATTTAAAAAATGCTTAACTAAATGACACGGAGTAACACCTTGCGCAGCCCCTGACACATACATGTAATTTTGTACTTTACTCACATTAGACTAGAAAGAGAAGAATCTGGGTGATATTTCAAACCTTGATGGCAAGGTTCTAGAACACTGGCCCCCTCCACTTCCAAGTGTCGAAGTCAAGAAAGTGTTCTCTTCTTTTTTTCAAAAGTATTTCAAAAGAAGTGACATTATTCTCTACATATGATACTCCTGCAACCGGGTCAGCGTTCTAGAACCTTCCCCTTTTACTATCAGTTTTAGGACTGCTGGTTGTCGCTAGGTATTCATATTAAAACGTAAGGTACATAGCTAGCTGTCATAAAGTGCACCATAACCGAAGTAGCTTATGTAAATTGCTACCTAAAACTTAAATATAATTTGCAGTTTCGAATCCCAATTTGAGCGCGAAACGTGACTACCAACCTGGCCAATTTAATTTAGCAAGTTTGAAACAGCTTCAGAATTTAATTTGTACGATATAAATATTTATTTTAAACTCTTGTAATACCACATAAAAATGGTCTTGTTCCTAACGCCAGAGTGATGTTTATATGAAAGTAGCGATTCAGCTCTCTCGCCTCGCAGTGCCGTATTTAGGTGCAAGCAAACACACAACTATATATATATACATCTCTAACGCACCATATGTTAGATGAAATGTATTTAATACAAATAATATGTTTTTTTAACATCTTACTATTCTGAAGCAGAAAGTGCAGCTGATAACTTCCTGATGTTTCATAGTACGTATTATTATACTTATACGTAACGCTGAAACTTTCTGCTTGAGAAGCCATTTTGCCTATACTAGCACTTCCGGCTCAAATAGAGCGTGAGATTCCTTGGCTCGAAAAAATGGCAACGGCTCAGAGTGAGCCGGAAACAGTCAGTGTCATTAAAAGGACAAATTCACTGAGCGCTCACCGCTTTGAATGCCCCCAATGAGAAGAACATTGTCGTCTGCTATTTGTGCTGGTTTTTAGTGATTGGAGGATCGGTTTGTATACGTCATGTTTCGCTTGAAGCTCGAGATAATATTTACATTCTTATTGTTTGAACCCGCCCCGAGGCACTTTACAATTCGTCCAAATTTTTCACGTTTAAAAATGTGCCATTTAGAATAATAATTTTTTAAAAAAATCAGCGAAATATATCCATGAAAGTACAACACGGGGCAAAGTGTTTTGCCCTAGCTTTAGATACAACCAAGTTCACGCCTATCTTGAATTCCTATAAAAAAAGAAGGGGGAAATGGGAAGCCTGAAAAAAGGAAAGAAGAAGTAAACGATATATTTCAACTACTCTATCTGAGAGTCAGTTTAGGGAATTGGAGAATTTCTGCACAAAATCTCGGAGTTTGCTCCCAAGAGAAAATTCTCACCGTTTTTATTTTATTATTTCTCAGCATCTCGTCCTGGATCTTCTGGAGATGAAGGTTAGCAAAGAGAATTTTCAGAGAGGAAAAGAGAAAGTGACAGGGAGCTTTGTGTGAAAAATGCAAGAGATTGGGGGGGGGGAGGCACGAAGGGAAAAAATTTTCGTCAGTAAATACGAACCACATAATTTATCTTCTCATATGTGTATATGGGAAGGCATGACAGAATACGACAGATGGAGGAAATAGTATATGTTTTTTTTTTCTTAAGTATGGCATACACTTTAAGCTTACATTTCAGTTCGCAATCCTAGATCAAATAACGGTATTTTTTTTCCTGTTAACTTGAAAGAAAGGCAAGCAGAAATAAGATGGGCTTTAAGAACAAGTGTCACACAGAATAATGAAAACGAATTGAAGTATTTCGAAATGTTGACTTGAAGGAAGGTGGATAGATCAGCTGAAAAAATAATTACTGAATGAAATACACTGTAAAAAAAAGTAATATACTTATTTTAGACGTTTTTACACATGTTTGTTAGAATTCTGTTAATTTTGTGGTCAACGACTTTTAATTACTTTCGTATATTCTTGTATCTCAGTTCGTTTAGCCAGTTCTTATTATCTAGGTAACCAGGGTTCGATCCCCTCTGTAGCAAACACTTTTTATAAACTTTATTCCTTGACTAGAAAGTAAAAAAAAACTGTTTCTTAAAATTGAAATAAAAAAAGCTTCTTATCTCTGCACCGAGAAACAATTTTCTTAGAAATGAGATATCAGCATTCTCATTTAATTGAAAATAAGAACATGCTGGTTTTAAAATAGGATCAATGGTCTTATTTCCAAACCAGTATGCTCTCATTTTTACATTAAATGAGAATCTGATATCTCATTTCTAAAAAAAAAAAATGTTTCTCAGTTCACAGAAAAGAAGCCATATTTTACTGTGTACCAAAACCTCTTGTTGATAAACGCTATGTAGAATAGCTGTTAAAGAAATTGTCTTCAAATATTGGTCGGAAATAATATACAAGAAGTCATCCAAAATTGACTGATTTGTGGCGAAATGGCCATTTGATCATTCAATGAAAAGTTTGCTTCCGTCTTCTTGAAGAGTTCTAATTTGCTAACGGAATTGACGTCATGTTACAAGGCGAATGCATGTTTAACAAATTGTAACAACCTATGTAAACTGTTGCTTGTAGTTTATATATATATAAATATAAAGAAGACTTTATGGTCACATTCGTAGCACCGATACGTCATTAGTACATACTAATAATCACTTACATGTGATGTTAATAAATGTGGTACAACTAGTATCCCCTAGAGACCAACAGAAGAACCTCGTTTAATCAATAATATGATTCTTGGTTTATTCGTGTTTAGTGTAGATGTAAGATCACCTGCCGTATATTATATAAATTCACGTCATTTACGAAAGAAATATACACTATGTGATCAAAAGTATCCGGACCTGAAAATGAAGTACAAGTTTGGGCCGCATAATATTAGGTAAACACTTTTGTTTTAACATTTTCTTGAATAAAAGTTTTATTACTATAATAATTTGTAACATACTTGAATAAAACTAGTACAAATGTGACTGATTTACTTCTTAACTAAGTATCTCTACTACAGGTCACTATTTTCACATCTGATTTTACTCATCTCAACCATTACAATCGAGAAAAAAACTGAAGGTACTTTTTAAAATACAATAATGCAACGTCATGTCTGGTAGAAAAGTAGATTGACGACTCAGTCTACTACAAAATGATACCCAACTACGTAACAATTTAAAATCTAAAATATATAATAAAATATCTTCCCCAAAGAGGACGTTGATTTGACAAAATCCAAAGCATATGGAGATAATGCATTATTAATTATAAAACTGAACTGCAATGGGAATTTAATTTTATACCATTTCTTACTAATCATTTCCATGCAGATAATGTTGAGAAAATATATGATTGTTTACAGAATTTAGTAATTTTATACTATTTCACAGTAATCGTTTTAAACCCTTACTATAAATTTTCCACAGTAAAATGTAATCATTATACTGAATTTGCCACAAATTGAAACAGTCGTTAGGCTGTTAAGTAATGACAAACAAACTTTTATTACTTGTTTCAGTTAATGAACTATGAAAAGTGGTGTCAAATAAAAATTTTATACTACTTTAATTTCTAAAAATGGGACATTTCTAAAGTTAGTAATCATAGAAGCGAATTATTGTTCTCTACGAAAGAGGGTATTTTATTTTTAAATGGCGATATTGATTTACAATTTGCTTGTACCGTAAAATGTCACACATTCACATATGACACTCATGTGTTACATTTATAGCAGCAACAGAAAGAATGTTTTGACCCGTAAAAGTTAGGCTTTTCCCCCCACCAGATCATCATGTTTTATTGGCGCGGGTGTCGTGGAGGGTGGGAGGGGGTTATGTGGATCCCCATTCTTGTCGAACAAAACACCAACTAACAAAGAGTAGTAATATAGGATGAGAAAGAAAATGGGGAGAGCGAGAAAATGTCAACACGTAGGGTGTATGAACCGCATTGCGGGGATACCACGTATGTAGAGATGTGCGTGCGAACATGTATGTGTATGCCTCTAACTCTTGTATGTAAGTGGGGAGAAAGAACTCAGTTGGAAAAACAAGAACACAACAGTAGCAGCAACATATGTGGTCACTTTCCTTGCTGGTTGTCACACATACACACACACCTACACACACATACACCCATTTGCTGAGATTCAGATACACACACACACACACACACACATATATATATATATATATATGCACGTTAGAATAGAATACCATCCGGGCAGAGCCAAACCAGTTCAATTCATTGAGTAGTGGTCCTTTGATGCTTCTGTCCTGGCGCTTGCCTCCTGCGACAACGAATTCTGTTTGATGTGCCCGCTAGCAAGCAATCAATATGCCTCTCCACGGTCCTCTCTCACCCTCTTCTCCCATTTTCTCTTACTCAGTCTCTGTTCATCTTCCGTTGTTCATGTTTACATCCTCTCATCTCATCTCATCTCTCTCTCTCTCTCTCTCTCCCTCTATTTAACTATAGAATTTTGGAGCAATGTGTGTCATTCTGCTTCTTCGCTTTTTCTTCTTCTAATAAAATATTTGTTAGAATTTCCAGGCATGAATAAAAAATGTACCAAGAAATAAAAAAAATGTTGAGAAAAACATTCTTATCTGTGCACCGAGAAACTATTTTCTTAGAAAAGAGATATCAGCATTCTCATTTAATTGAAAATGAGAACATGCCAGTTTGGAAATAAGATTACTATTTTTTTCTTTTCTTCAAATCAATATGCTCTCATTTTCCGTGAAATGAGAATAGCTGATATCTCATTTCTAAGAAAATAGTTTCTTGGTGCACAGATAATAAATAACTAGTTTGTCTCATAATATAGTCCGAACAATCAGTAGTTCTCAAGTTTCGAGGAGGTCAGTTTCCAATCTCCTTTCCTTTGTAGCAAAGTGTTGTGGCGTCTAAATGCGCATCATATTCGTTTACCATCCCCTCATCATCTAAGAATCCTAACCTGCAATATGATTATAAGCTAAGCTTATATCCCATGTTAAAATATGAAATAAAATGAAGGCCTTAGACCATCCATATTTCCTGTTCCCATTACTCCTCTTCCCGAAATAAAGGGCTTAACCCTCTGGAGAGTGCTAGTGGCTGCTTGCTGCCCTAGCATGTATAAGTAACTCTTCTTTTTAATTAAACCTTTCTTAGCCCACGCATATTAATACTTTTTCTTCTTATTTGATTACATCTTTCTACATCCCTGAAAATATCTGACCTCACTCTATGCTTTATACTTATATGTCAGCTCCTAGTCCCTACGTATGCTCTTGAACTAGATTTTAATTATACTTTAGTCAACTTTAAAGCAGAACTATGTACTAACGCTCACTCACTCAAACACACATACACTATATATATATATATATATATATCTATGATGGTTTGTTGAAATCTAATTGTTACCCAAGCGGAAGAAGGTCATTTCTCCTCACTCTCTTCTGTCTTTTGATCTCGTGTCCTTGTTATATTCGATGAAGAATTCTCTTTGATCTTCATGTGTGGGTTGCTAGCACACGTGTACTGTACTCTACATTACGCTATTTGTGATTCTGGTATTTTTTTTTAAATTTTTAATTACCTTATTTAGATTATTTAATTATGTATTATACAAATAAAAGTTAATTAAACCTTTGATAGTATATTTGTCTTTTTGTTGACATATGTTTAAGACTTATCAGCAATGTTAAATCGTAGTCGTGTTATTCAGTTAGTTTAATATAGCATGGTTTGAATTTAATTTTTATTTATGATCTTTAGACATCTAAGGCTCTGCCGGAAATGGGGAGGGGAAAGGATGCGGGAAGGCGTCGGCAAGGACCTAAGTTTAAGGTACCATCCCGGCATTTGCCTGATGTAACTGCGGAAAAACCGTGGGAAAACTCTCAATCAGGATGGTCGGCCGCTGAGGTTGAACCCACGACCTCTCAAATGCTAAGCTATCTCTCTACCACTGATTCACGGCCACTAGGTAATGGTGTTTTCATCAGAATACATTATTTCTTTGCTCTACTACTGATAATTATGCATATGTGGATTTAATTTTGACTTTTAGCATCATTATTCATTGAGAAGTATTCGATAGCTAATATTCTGGTCTGTTTACCTTAAAAAAAAAACACTTCGGCAAATACGTAACCATAGCTTAAAACAATTTATCAACATATTTTTTATTGAACTTATTGAACGTATTAGCTGCTGCGTTTTGTCATAATGAGTGAAAAGCTTTTTATAAATCATGAACATCCACAGCCCAGGCGGAATTTGAATATGTAGCTCTGTGAACGGTTTTTGCAAATGTTAACTGTTCGATTAGGTTTATACTCAACACACACTCTGAGCTCTGCCACTAGATATACTAATAATCCGTTAAATCAGCTAAGATTAAAGTCATTTATGCAAATAAGTTGAACTCTAATAAAATCCAAAGTCTTTAGAGTTATTTTTTTATATATTTTAAATACAACAGTGTAATATTTTCCTTAAAATGTTTACTATTAATGATTTTTTATTGGATGTAGTCTGCATTTCTTTGGCTGCTTTCAACAATTCGCATCATTGTTGGATCTATCAGTGTTTCTCTGGCTACTTCCAACAGTTTCACATCATTGTTGTATCTATCAGTTGTTTCTCTGGCTACTTCCAACAGTTT
>JAGDQP010004201.1:0-41951 GCA_022664845.1 Lepisma saccharinum
ATATACACTTTCATATCGTACGGATCTCAATAGGTATATTTTCTTCGAAATCTACCTAAAAATTGGATCCGAGTAAGTGGACGGCTGTCGTTTTCCCAGGCCGCCAATTATTTTTTTTATTTTTTTCTATTTGTAATTGTGCACACAAACGCTAAAAATGCGTGCACAAACGATTGCGATAAAAAATTGGATCCTAGTAAGTGGGGGGGAGGGCTGTCGTTTTGCCAGCCCCTCCGCCAAATATTTTTAAAAAAAATTTCATTTGTAATTGTGCACAAACGATGCATAAACGATTCCAATAAAAAAAAATGAATCCGAGTAAGTGGGGGGCTGTCATTTCCCCAGCCCCCCAATTATTTTTTATTTTTTTCGTCTTGTAATTGTGCACAAACGCTAAAAATGCGTGCACAAACGATTGCAATAATAAAGAAAGTGTTTTCCAAAAATGGGGGGGGGGGCGGTGAAATGGACGTCCAAACCTTACATTCCTTAAGATCAAATTTTATTATTGTCTTGAGGATTTCTTAAATTATATGTAGAAAGTGTATTTACTCTATCATGACGCATTTTATACTTACTCGAGGCACAGCATTGTAAGTCTATGCAGAAGAAATAAATTATGATACGGAAACACCCCTTTGGTTGGTTCCACGAATCTTCATTGACGTTAAGAATTTAATAAATCGTTAGTAAATAAACGTAATGTATTTCAAAGCGCAAAGTTATTTAACGATTCCGCAATTGTTAACGAAGATTGGTGAAGTTACATGTAGATTAATGACATTGATGTGAATACGTAGAATGGATCAAACATGGCGTTAGGACTCTATTGTCCTCTTCAGGTGTCTACCGTCGTTTTCTTCCATGAAATTAATCATACGACATTCTTTATCTTGCAAAAGTATATTTTAAAAATCGTAAGTATTTTTTAAATGTTCAATTATTTTAATTTAATTATTATTTATTTATTTTATTTCATTAAGGTAAATTTTCCTTTGTAGTGAGAGGATATAGTATTGGATACTTATTGGAAGAGTAGTTGATGTCCATTGTAAACTGGTCTTTCCGGTTGGTGTGGTGGCTGGAGTGGAAATAGGTATGTCAAGTTTGTGTTAATTATTAATTTCGGATGAGTATAACGATAATATTTCATGTTAAAAGGCCGGGGTATTTACGTTGTGATAGGTTTTTCGTATTGCATGAAAATGATTTGTAATTCTTCGTAATTAATGTGTTGTAATTTATGGCACGTGTTAGCAAATGTTTCCCATGTGTTGGCGGTCGGAGATAGGAAAAGTGCTGGATGAAATTTAATTTATATAATACGTAAGGAGACACTCCACAGGGTACTTTTACTAGTAAGGAGCCGTTGTACACAATGTATAACGTTTTTATTTCGCTCTGGAATTTTTTTCGTTGTATTTATAGCATGGAATACGTGCAAAATCTGTTTATGCTGAGACATCGATCATAAAAGTACTTGCTTAAACATTTGAGCTGTTTTAAGTTCAGTGTTTATAATTTCGTATTTACTAATGGTAGTGTGATTGTGGTTTATATATAGAATGTAACAACGAAAGGCTATTATTCCGCAGAACCGATCTAATTACCTTCTGTTCATTTTCGTATGAAAGTTATTAGTTACGTTCTTGGTTATAATTTACAAGTTCCTATGGCTCTTTATTGCTTTACCTGCATGTCAGTCAAATTTGACGACTTTATTTAAGGATTCGTCGTTAATTTAATGCCACAACTTATTCGTTTCTCTGTTACGCGGGCGACATGTGGACCAGTTAATGTATTAATGCGCTGTAAAGTAGTTCTATACATCATCCGTTTAGGCGTTTGTGTAGTAGTGACGGACGAAACCAAAATCACTCAAAACCCACACATTACACATTGCCGGTACCCCATATTTATTGTTAATAATTCCATCCTTGCATTTTTCGTAAATTAGTGAACATACGAACGTGGAGGTTAGGTAATGTTTAGTGCAGTCATGTATCTTTACACTGTTACGATCGTAATGTCCAAACAAGGGAACACTGGTTTACCCGCTACCACTTACAGTGCGTCTTAAAACATCTTAAAAACACATCAACATTATTATTCATGTTTAATGTTACCCACATTACAATTTCGCTCCCATTTCATCACAACACTCAATTCATCCTGCAAGTTTTTTAAATTAGTCCGTCACTTCTATACTTAACCCTCAGTTTATGCCATTTCTTTACTGTTTACAAGTTAAACTGCAGTGGGTTTGGTTAGGAAATCAGGTTATGTAGCATTTTGAAATCTTACGTAGTTGACAGTTACTCAGTTGGATTTGGATAGATTACTGCCGTCTGTACGTAACGGCTGAATACTTCCGCTACTCGTATGTAGTGGAATTCTGATAATTCTTCCGATTTAATACACTTCTCATAGATCTTTAATTAATTTTAATGCTTCCCTAAATAATTAACTATTTCTTCTGTATTTTTTTTTTGCTATTCACTCTTTAATATTAATGGTATCTGCACCTACAGAGGCTTGGTGTATAAAAATGGAAAGTTTTCTCCATTCCAACTTTGAAATTGTTTTCGTGTGACATGTTCACCATTATGAGACACAGGAAAGTCAAATCACAACTAGGAGTTGTGGTATTGCCATTGTAGTTTCGAGTGAGAACATCAACACCAAGAGTGGAAGATGTGTGATTGGGAAGCGGGTCGAGTGGGTGGCGCAGTGGTAGTGCATTGGGATGGTAACCCAAAGGTCCTGGGTTCAATCCCCGGTCCGGTCACGTACTTTTCACTCTTTAATATTAATGGTATCTGCACCTACAGAGGCTTGGTGTAAAAAAATCGGAAGTTTTCTCCATTCCAACTCTGAAATTATTGCTTTCGTGTGAGATGTTCTCCATTATGAGACACAGGAAAGTCCATGCACAACTGGGAGTTGTGGTACTATCCAGGTGGTTTCGAGAGAGAACATCGAGATTAAGAGTGGAAGCTGTGTGATTGAGAAACGGATCGACTGGGTGGCGCAGTGGTTAGCTCATTGGGACGGGTACCCAAAGGTTGCGGGTTCGATCCATGGTCTAGTCACATACTTTTGACTCTTTAATAAAGTTATCTTTTGATCTAAGACATAAGTTTTTGTACTGCAACAGCAGTACAATTACATTCATATGAAAACTGATACAAATAATTTCAGAAGTTATGGCGATTCTCCCCGGCATCACTGGGAAAAATATGGTCACCTTAAATTACAGTCACTGTTGTACCTAATAGACATGGTAGAACATAAATTTATTACTAAATATCACTGGGAGGAAACTTTTTGTGTTTACTATTTTTATATATACTTGTAGGGGTTGTAAGGATCGATTGGGAGGTAATTGGCTAGTGTTATAATCTGGTACGTAACTGGCACCATTAATATGTTCATTACGTCACTTCGTTTATTAGAGATCTCTTGTGTGTGGGCGGGAAGTTTGTTTCCTGCTATTTTCGTGGTTTTGTTACAAAAAAAGTGTTAAGCAAGTGGACTTAAGAAAGATAAGCATTGGAGTTCTTACGTATAAGTACCTGATTACATGTGCATAAAATGCCTCTTTAATGATCAAATTAATTATCAGATTATAAGTTTTCATGCTTTGACTTTTGCACCAGTGCTCGTCACGAGAGACTGTTACTGGTGAAAAATTGGTACTTAATATTTTTATTCCAGAAAGTGTTTAATTAAATGCGATGCTAAATTTATCATAAAAAAAATTCATGGTAATAGTCTCACTCTTTCCAGTAGTCGTCAGTAAAATTCAAAATTTAAATTCCTTCATATTCCACCGGAAGTCAACTCAAGTTTTTTAGAAGAATCTCTAAGGACCTTCTACCAAGCCCTCTGTGCTTCTTTCCTTTCAAGAACGCTTTATTGTGTCAGGTAAAAATCCGGTGAAGATGAAAAAGTGGATAGCATACATAGTTCCGAAACGAATATGTGTAGTACATTAGGTGACGACTACAGGGAAACAGCAAAATTTAGGGTAACGACTACTAGAGCAAAATTGGTGTTGTAAAGAAATAATTTTTTTTACTATAATGCAAATTACCGAATAGATTTATGCTATTGCATTATTGCACGAGACCTGAAGTTACTAATGAAGTGAAAAAAATAGGGTTGTTTCCTACAAATTGCAAAAAAAATATTACCGAGAACTGGTGCTTTTACCTTGTATAAACTTTTTTTTTTATATACAGTTAATAACACGAATTTAACATATAAGTTTTAAGAAGATTACGAAGTTTTCAGTGGCATAACTAGTTGACGCTCACAACAAATACTAGCTTGATGGTCCCCACACATGGTTTCATCACTAGTCGCGTAGTCAGACAACGCCTTTGTAATCTATAGTTAATCGAGCAGATGTGACTCAGTGGTATGGTGTTTGTTTAGCATTTGGGAGATCGTGGGCTGTCTGAGGTTTTCCAGGGTTTTTCCTTATACCAAACCAGATAAATACCGGGATGGTTCCTTTTAAGTTGGCCCTACCCCGGCCTATGCCTTAGATGCCTAAAGGCCTTAAATACAATTCAAATTCAGATAAGTTTATTACTTTTATAACAGTGCGATAGTTTGAATCATTCAGATTACTGTCAGGGAGTAAATCTAAACTCAAATCTGAGGAAGCTTTGTTTTAATATCTGCTGAGTGAAAATCTTTCGTGATGCAAATGTGGCCACGAGAGGATTTAACCTACCATTAAATCGACTCACTTCGTTCCATTGGCGAGAATATGTGGAGCGCTTACCTCCACATGTTCCATACCTTTACTTTTTTTTTGCAACCTTGTATTTGTTATGAAGGATGGGAATACACCCCACGCTGTTTGCCACCTTGGAAAACCTGGAATACTCAGGGAATTTTATAAATTTGGAAAAGACTATAATTTATGAGGGGATACTCAGGAAAATGTATGAGATGGACCTGTCCATAGTTGATAAGAGCACTGCTCCGGCACGGCGGAGATCGTGCGTTCGATTCTCACAGCTGACCCGATTTTTTCACTTGTGAAACGCCAATAATGTGCAAAATGCTTGAACTGGATGGTGGCGGGATGAAAAGAAATGTGCGTATTATGTACACGTTCCATTAAGAACTCCGGAAATTTCAATTCACCAAATTAAACACCATACACTCACTGTCGGCAGTCCTTTACACCGCTACTGTTCTTAAAACAATTTTTCATTAGTTTCGGGGAAAATGGGCAAAGACTTGCTAGTCCAAATATCACATTCATACTCCCTTATACGTTTACTGAAAGTACTGTAGTTGGGATATTAATATCCTACGTTACTTATTGCTATTATTTCCAATTCTTATAAGAATAGTGGCCCGGTACACTTATCCGCTATTTCTGGAACATTTACCGTAAGTTTTATTCGGAGTATTGAGGGTGAGAAAGGTACAGTCGCTCCCATGTATGCGTTCTAGGGAAAGTGTTCTAAATAACAATACTTTACTGTTGAACCTTGTGCATGTCGTTCTCAGTTGGGATTTAACTGTTCAGAATAATAAGTGTTAGTTACTAAATTGGTTTAATTTATGATGGTGCAATGTATTATAACAATTAAAATAAACTGCTTTTCAGCAGTCATTGTTCACCGTTTAAGCTTTATTACTTAGTTAAGATGTACCTGCTTATTTACTTGAATAACGTACGTGCTTTGTATCAGTGGTAGCCTCGTATTTGGAAAGTAGTCCCATGTATTCTTACATTTCACTATTTCTATGACTAAACTTTGTTATATTTTGCGTTGCAACTGTTGCTTATATGTAACTATTACATTTCTGTATATTTTACCTCTTTTTGGAGACCGCAAAAAGTCAAGTTAACCCAATATGTGTATGCTCCATGTATTTTTAGTGATGGTTCGTTTCTGAGTATCTCCATAGTAGTAGTTAACCTCAAATTCGTGGGGGATATTGTTTCGGGTTGAGTTTGTTATAAATAGTATTCTGTAAAGTCTGGGCTTTTCATTCTTTTAACTAAATTTGATAGATGCAGTTTTCGCTATGCAAAATTTCGAAAATCCTAATAGTGTTTATTTTCTTTTAGATTATAGTGAGCCAAAATGTCGGGGGGCTTAGACATTTTAAGCCTCAAAGAGGATGATGTTACCAAGATGTTAGCTGCCTGTACGCATTTAGGAACGGAAAATGTGGACTTCCAGATGGAGCAGTATGTGTATAAACGGCGACCAGATGGTAAGTGAATTGCTTGTAGCGTAGGAGCATTGGTATAGGTGCTCTAATACAACAGACCAATGGTTTCCAGTGTGGATTCCGCGACAGTAACGCGATGGATCCGGAAACGTTTGACTTGTAATGAGAATGGAGTATATTATTTTATATTTTTTCTTAGAAGGAAGGGGAGGAATGAAACTAAGAATTCAAAGGGTCAGAAGCTTGCAAAATGTTGGAAACCGCTGGAGTGGACCTAAATGGTGTAAAAGTGGAGGTCTCTGAACGGGATTGCACTCCTATTTACGATTTACATATCAGTTGTCTAAAAATTGTGCAAAATTAAAGAACATAGTATTTGTTTCCATTTCATGCATGGTTGATTACACTAATTTAAACTACGCTTAAACCGGACCCATTCCAGATAAACCAAATTTAAGATTTATCATGTTATAATAAGAACCCGCAAATACAGTAACAAAATTATTTATTTTACCATTATTATTGAGTTACTGGGTACAGATAGAGAACAAATACAGTACAACACTGCACATGTACACTGGGAGAATTAATTAGACGCGTTCACTTGCTACGGTATATTTTGATACTGACGAAAAATTTCTTTGTTTTTCAAGAAGCGTTCTACATAAACTGAAGTTCCGGATAAACGAGGTTTTATTGTACTTTGTTAACTATTTTAGTACACCTAATTAGAATTGCTTACAGAAAATCGGACAGAGCTGATCGGAAAAGTTTCTAACCGTTTTCCATGACTGAAAGATTAATATTTCGTTTAGATTTATGAAGTATTCTAGCCATATGTACGACCTGGCAACACTAAGACAGTGAAAACAAAAATTTGCTACCATATAAATAGTTCAAACGTGAGTTGCACTTTCACCTTTTCTGTCGCCTTTTACTTCCTTTCTACTGTATAACTTATTTAATATTTGTTGGTGCTTCCAGATGTAAATCATGAACCTGTGTTTGAAAATATGTGATCAACTACATACGAAGGGTTAGTTGGCATACTTGTGTAAGTAACTTTTTTTCCGAAATCGAAGCAAAGGCATTACCATAAACTACAAAGCATGTTCTATATTATGACGGAGCGTTATATTGTAAAAATAGCCCCAGAGAGAGCAGTGTGAAAATCTTGTTTATTCACCCTTGTTTCTTTTTCAGTCACTGCTATACACAAAATTTCATTGTAAAAATGTACGAAAAGCGTACAATTATTATTTAAATAAAATACTTGTGTAATTAGATGAAAGGTTACTGCCATGGAGATAGTTAACAATATAGTATTGTATACATGAAAAATAGCAACGATGTTTACATATGTCTCACATTGTTGCAAATGAAATTTTCAAGTTCGTTTCTTGGGGAACATGGGGAGGGAGTAAAGAGATGTTATTGTTAAAATCCTTTTTAGCGGCCCCCAAATTTTAAGAAACTTTAGTTTTTGTTGGTCCGTTCTAACGCCTCAAAGCAAGTAGAAGTTGTCTTCAGATTTGAAATCAACTATTTTGACCCCCTTTGTGTAGTTTTGTGACGATCAGTGATATGGGTGCACATTCGGGTTAGTATTACACTAACCTTATATTCGCATTTTTTCTTGAACCCTTTTTGATACGCCCCGATTTTCTTTCTTTTTTTTTTTCTGACACAAGTATTGCACATTGTCAGCCTGGGTATTGACTGAACTATTTGAAACTTGGCGCTCCTGCATTAATCGCTACTTGAGACGAAGTAATCTATTTTTAATTTGTGGTAGTGGGCAATTCCGCCTGACGGGCGAAACCAGTGTCAAGTATTAACTGATACTACTGATTGATTTTTTTTTTATTCCATTTCCGTTACATTCCCTCATGATGGCTCTCAAGTTTATAATTATTTGTGCTTTTTTTTTTTAGTCAACTATTTATTACATGGCGAAACTTGAAGGATTTGTTTTAGTTACCTGAGTAATCTAGGCATGCTTCAGTTGATTTTCATTGAAGGAACGAGCATTTTGAAATAGTAACTATGTTTCGTCCTCATGGTGCAAATGATATATTAGAATTTATCCATAACAAGGTGTGATTGGTCGGTGCAGTAGTCAGGCATATCCTGAGCTCAGGTAAAGTCTTGTGTGTCCAAATATTTAAAATTCAAACTTGGCTAAGCTATAGCAGGTCACACAGCCAAAAGCCTGTTTAAAACTCAGTTTTTCAGTTTACTTTAAACTTTTTCATCGCCAATTTTTTCTTTGCACCTTTATTTCCTTTTTCATCTTTACGCTGTAAATATTGGTGTTTGTCTCTAGAAAAAGACCCAGGGTAAGATATGGAGAATTGCTGAGGAAGTTTGTATTTACGGGGTAACCAAAAGAGTTTTTGCCGTTTCTGTTAATCAGGAACTAAGGTATACAGAAAATGTTACATACCGCTAGTCCTTAAAGTAATCGCCAACGTTCCTGTTGCGGCGTAATCTGTGGTGCAGAGTCCGGCAACTACGGTGTATGGCACAGTATCTCCAAGCCAAGTAGCTGTATGGTAACCCAGGCCCTAGTATTGTCGGCAAGGAACAGTACACCCCAGCGATTTACCAATGCTGGCTTCTGCTGCAGTGCCTGTTGCACACGCTCCAACTGCTGCGAGTACAGGTTCTCATGGATGCTTTGGCCAGGTGGCAGCAGTTCGTAGTGCACCACTTGGCGATTAGTCCACTAGATACAGAGCATGATCTTGGGTTTTCGTGTAGAGGAGGTCTTGTGAAGTGAGGCACGGGGTCCCGCAGTGAAAACCAGTCTGACCCGTTCGGTGATACCGTACAGGATCAGGGTTTAAAAAAGTATGCAAAATTCGCGCGCCGTGGCCACCAATCAAAAGATTTGACAACACTGAGTCACGCCTGGTGGCCAGTTTTCGTGACTCACCAGTTTTATGCTCAAAATCTTCAAATTTACCTGCATCAAGGCAGTGCTGCCGCTCACCATCGTTCTGTATTTTATCTTCTGCCACGAGTGCATTGTTTTCTACGCATTCGACACACCGTCGTATGAACTGGAGCTTGGTTTATACGACGACGACATCGTTCAGTCTCCTTCACTTCAACGCATCGCTGTGTTCTTTTTACAGTTTGCTTTTTTAAGTTCTGTTCCTGGCAGATGGCGCGCGCAAGGATAATTTTGCGTTATGATGTAGCATGCATGTAATTTATGTTTAACGTCAATAAAACACATTATATGAGGCCACCAGTGATTACAAATGGCCACCAGGTGGCCTCATTGGCAACCAAATTTTAGAGAACTTGTTAAACACTGTACAGAGACCAATTTTTCGTCACTGGTGAGCACTTGATCGAATATGAGTGTTTTGCGGTTCAGAGGTATGCCTTTACAGTGCCTATGCTGTTCATGTGAAGTTTACTGTTTGATCAGAAACCTGCACGTATTCGGAAAGCTCACCACACGTTTGGCTGCTGCTGTTCTCTGTGACCGTATTCAGGGGCTGTGGGCGCCCACTGCGGAGTTCATCATACATGGACAACTCTCCCAACTTGAATTTTTGGAATCAGTGCCTGGCGCTGCGGTCATTCACAGCAATACCCAAAGGCTTTACTTGATTCGACTGCGGAGCAGCAGCTCACAGCAGACAACTACGAACGAACTGCTTCGACACCTGCATTTGTTTTCGCCATTACTCGAGCTATGACTGCTGAGACTCCGCAAAGCACCTGTCTTGCTCCCGGTCACTGTTCATACTCCCACCCCGTCGCTTTCCCAGTACCTGAGGCACGGTATCAGTAATCACGACTTCCCTTATGACGTCAAAAGAACTTTTTTGATTATCTTGTAATAATTAATTTCCAAATAACATATGCAGACTACATGTTTTCAAGCAAATATGTAAGTATTAAATACGGTTTTATCAGGAAAAAGAGGGCAACAGATCGTAGAAGTACATGCATATTTGACAGGAGCAGTATATTCTTACACAGATATACTTCAGCATCACCTTCAATCAAGTTTTCCTAGATGTATGGTGGTGTCTCTATTCTATGGAAAGTTAATTAACGTCTGATAAATCTTTTCTGGTTTAAAGAAGAAGTAGAAGTTTAAAATTAAAATGATGAAAAAAAAATAGAACTTACAATACAGCTGTTATGTGGTGGATATACAACGAACATTTTTCGTTCAGTTAATCCTGGTGCTGAAAGAGATGTAAATAATTAAATGATTTGGTCATGTATTTTAATTTTTACTTGAATCTTTCAGTTTTATGTTAGAAGGTTGTGCGTGTATCTTATAAGAGCAGAAAGACCACGAATTAACATTTCCCCTATCTCCACCATCTATGCATTATCATTGCTAGTATGGTCAGTAATAGGGGCAAATCAACTCTCTTGTCCGTTCTTTGTTGTTTAAAATCAGCAACAAAAGCTTTTTGCAGGAGAGACAGTCAACCGATAAGAGTCGTCTGAAGTGGGGCAATTGTATTGAGTAGTTACAGTGGAGGACTACGAGCTTTCAGTAGTATTGAGGGAATTATTAGGTAATAAATAAATGAAATAAAAGTGCAGTTAAAATATAGAGAATGGGTAAACCTGAGTAAATGTTTCGTGTGTACTTTTACGTGAAGTGGAACCAGGGCTGTGGAGTCGGAGTCGGAAGCACTTTTTGCCTTGATGGAGTCGGAGTCATCAAAAACATACAGACTCCGACTCCTGCTAAATGCAGATTGTAACATAATTAGTTAAAAATTAAAATTTCACATAGGACTATGGTTTAGTAGGAGTTCTCGCTGGGTTGAGAGTTAATCCTTGCTTCTGCATCTATCTATGAAGAATACCTCTCGCGAGGCAGTTGTATTAGCGGTTAGTTGTTATTGTGAATAATAAAAATGTAATTATATATTTCCAATTTCAAAGGTCTATTAAATTCACTTTACTTATCATTTCAGGTTACATTAAACCCTATTCAAAACTGACGTTCTTCCCTACCTTAAAGTAAATTACCTCCATACTCGCCGTAAACTTTTGAACCTTAGATTCCATAGTCCTGTTACCGCCCATAAACTTCATTTTATTTTTATCCTTTTAAAGATTATTCATTTGAATTTTATTAAAGGCCTTTAGGCAACTTTGGCTCAGGCCGAGTGGATGATGGGATAATTGATGGAATGAACAATGTGGGGAGGAAACGAGAGAACTCTTAGAAAACCCACACACGCGGTCAGTATGAGCCGGGATCGATCCGAAGACTACATGCACCAGAGATGAGCTCTCTACCACTGAGCAACCTTAATAATTATGAATGGTAATGTCCACATAAATGATATTGTTCCCTTGTTTAAGTTAATGTTCCGAGAGCTAATAACGGGTGTAACAACTACTTCTACATCGAAACTCTAATATTTAGGAAAGAAATAATTTTTAATCAGACGTTCCATACCTGCATTACTGATTAACCCTTCTGACTTTTACCTTCACAAAATTACCTTTTATGATATTTTGCGAATGATTTCTAAACACTAGGTGCTATGTTTAGTTAGTTCTTCCACCATTTTGTACGCCAATATAAAATTTCAAATAACAGGCTTAATATGTGCTTAGCTAACTAACTAAACTAACTCTATCGCTTATGAAACTCGCAAGTTCATCGCCGTAGTAACAAACGTTCTCCATTGGAGTCTATCCTGGGCAATATCAAGCCAGTTTTCATAACAAACACCTACTTCTCGAGATCTCTTCTAACATTGTCCTCCCGACGATGTCTCGGTCTTCCCAATGGCCTCCTTCCATCCGAACTACATGGCCTGCCCATCTTAGTCGTCGCGATTTCATTATTTTTACAACATCTGGTGAATCATACAGTCCGTGGAGTTCTTCATTATGCAGTCTGTTCCACTTTCCAGTCGTCTCGTCCCGTTTCAGCCCGTATACCTTTCTCAAAACCTTATTTTCAAATACACGTAATTTATGTTCATCTGCTAGGGTCGTACTCCAACTTTCGCAAACGTAAAGTATTACCGGCAGAATAACCGTTCTGTATATTTTTAATTTCAATTTTCTTGATATTAATCGCCTTGTTAGAAGTTTTTGGACTGAATAGAAACATGCGTTCCCAGCGAGTTTATTTCTTCCGTGACCTCATTTTTGCTTGTTACGTATGCTCCCAAGTATTTAAATTTGTTTACTTTCTCTATGACGTCATCCTTAATTCTTATGATTTTATTTCCTTCATTCCCTGTGTTTCGGCTTATCATATATTTTGTTTTATCTATGTTTACTTGTAGACCTATCTCATCGCTCGCTTCTAAGACATCAGTGTTGGTTGCTTTGTAGTGCATCTATATGGTCCCCTATTAAATCTACATCATGCGCGTATACAAACAGTTGATTCAAACCATTCAATGATAATCCCTTTTTGTCCCCTTTAATTTTTAAAATTCATATTCTAACGCAAAGTTAAACAGTTTATTGTTTTGACTTTCCTTTCTAACATATTGCACGTCTGATAAGAACATGGTTACACTCCGTGTCAGACTCAACCCGGAAGGAATGCTACAGCTGGATTTATGCATTACTTGCATCTCGCGGAGGAGCCAGTGCCTTGATTACAATAATAATTTCGAAACAAGTTTCTCTGAACACAGTGAATTTATTGCATTTAAATATTATGCATAAACGGCGTAATTTTTCGCTTGAGGAGATGTTCTGTTTGAAACAATACAATGGCCGTTTTCAAAGAACTGGAAAACATTTATACATCTGCTTTGCTTTGTAGATTCACATATCGCTGTTATCATATATAGCAGAAAAGCATGACAAAATTATAGCTCTCAATGATTTTGAAATCTGTTAATAGTTAAAAATCATACTTCTGATATTTTCTGAAGTGCAAAGACTAAGTTTGGAACATTAATGTATATATTTTTAAAAAACTATAAAATTCGAAGCATATATTAGAATGCAATACAAGTGTTGGCGATTGTTAGCGGTAGCTACACACTGTAGTCTAGTGGCAGCGTGCGTGACTGGTAAGCGGCACTAGGGAGATTTACATCTGTTTGAAATCTGGTAAGGCCGGCTACTTGATTGAGCTTTCTCCTCTATCTCACCAAGCTAATGCTGGTATATTACCTTATATACAAGCATATTCCTGTATTACTTCGTTTTTCCATATTGTGCCCTGGTCCGCCATCAAGACTGGAAACGAGCTCAGGCACGTATCTAGAAATTGGTTTCGGGAGAGTTCCAAGGTGAAGATAAAATGAATTGCATGGACGGTAACAGCACTATGGATGTTCCAAGGTGTGTCTGGGTATGAAATATATTTAATTTATATATGTGATTATGCCTTAGCATTATACTAATTCTGCAAACAATCTGATTTTTTTAGGGGGGGGGGGGGGGTCCCTGAATCGGGACAGGACGTTTGGGCGTGAGCATGCTATAATTTAAACATGCTTTTGATCGGTTGAAAAAAAGGCATGCAATAATGATTTTTATTCGTAGAAATTTCTAGGAGGCTCGTCGAATTATGATGAACGCCAGATTTCGAAGGCGTCGTCGGATTGTGGAAAGTGGTTCATTAACTGTCTCTGGAGTACTGCTTGCGTTCTTTCTGCACTGTTTCCCCCACTTTTTTTCGATTTTTGAAAATTGTGGAAAGTGAAAATGCAATACCACAATTTCGGAAAATGGACAGGATAAAAGTTCAGGAACTTTGTAAACTGAAGTGACAAGTGTGTGCAAAGAACTTATTTTAGCTCAGACTTTTAACTGTTCAACCTATAACATCATAATTTATGGGCAGTCAAATATCCTGGCCAAAGCCAGTTCTTTACAAGTCTGAAGTAAGTCTGTTCTTTACTTCAGATTATAGAGTCCTTGAACTTTTATCTGCTGACTTCCCAAAATTGAAATACTGTCCTGCAACTTTCCACAATTAATTAATACTCAAGTGCTTTTGTTGAAACGCCGGTTTTCGCATTCCTTTGTAAATTAAATTACAGGTAACTGTCATTTGAGCCAAAGCCAAAGGGTCGTAAAAAACCGCCTTAAACGTTCGGTGTGCTTAAATTTTTAAAATGGATTGTGTCAGGTTCACAGACATCCACATTTATTTACCTGGTTTATTTCGTAAATATGTTACTTCAAAAATTTGACTTGCACTGTTACTCCTTGACATCAAACATACCGCCATATAAACATCCGTTAGGAATTTAAACTTCCATGGTTGAGTTAGTAGTCTCACTAAAACTCAGTGAAGACAAATTTTATAAGTTTAACTTGTACTGTTATTCCTTTAATACATTCCTGCTTCCACACAAACACTTTTCGCGCCCAAACGTCACGTACCCCTCTAAATATTCCCCTGCCAATTAGCACAAGGACGACTAACTACTAATATGAAGCAGTATATAGTTGTGTAAGTTCCATTATTAAAATCCTTCTAGATATTATTTTAACTGTTGCTGGTTATTTCTCTAGGTGTACATATTATTAATCTGCGAAGGACCTGGGAGAAGCTTCTGCTAGCAGCCCGTGCAATAGTATCAATTGAACATCCTTCCGAGGTGTTCGTAATTTCTTCTAGACCGTATGGACAGAGAGCAGTGCTTAAGTTCGCTGCTCACACAGGTGCTACCCCAATCGCTGGACGTTTCACACCAGGAGCCTTCACGAATCAAATTCAGGTAGGTCATTTCTATCTAGTCTGGAATTTAAAATGTATAGTAAATGGTGGTGTAAGTATTGGACTAAATATATGTAATATTGTGCGCTTTGAACTTAGTTTTTTTGTTTTTCTGTAAAATCAGAAATTTTATAATTAAGTAGATTATTCAGTAGTATGGTTAATTGTAGGAAATAGAAGTGTCTTATTAGTACCGCCACGAATAAAAACAATTAAGCCTTATAGAGCAATTATAAATGTTTCTTCCATATTTTAATTCCCTGATTCAAAATTTACTAGTTTTTATTTATCTCAAGATAAGTCTTTAGTTCGAGATTTAGTCAGCGAAAAAATGGACTCATATATGCTTTGTTAGGAGTCGGCGTGGCTCAGGCGTTAGCGCGTCTGACTATAAATCGGGCGGTCCGGGTTCAAATCCCGGCCAGGATACTGGAGAATTTTCTCGGTGTTTCTATGCTTGGCGCTCTGAGGTGCACTCAGCCTCCTATCAAATTGAGTACCAGAGTACTTAGTACTTAGAAGGTAAAGGCGGTCGAGTGAGGGATTGACCACCCCCACCTCACTTTGTACCGTAGGTCAAGAAAATGTGGAGCACTACCTCCAAATCACCCATGCGCCGTTCAGGGCGCGTGCTTATCGCACAGGATATGCCTGGTTAAGGCCCTCCCTATTTATTTTGTCATTCGTAGAAGTATCTCTGTGTTCTCAGCAGATTTTCTTCTGTATTGCGTATTTTACTAATTTTTTTCTTAACGTCGAATGGTTCAATTGGTGGTCCTGTTTTTTTCTTTCTTTGGATATCATTCTGGAGCACGTAGCTTCTGTGAATGGGCCCTACTATTAGCGCAGAACTTGAAGCACACTCGAGTTTGAATTTAAGGCTGAGTCCGGTTTCAAGATTACCATGAAGTTCTACGCCTCGGTAAGACTTTTTCACACACGTCCATGTCGCCTCTACAGAAGCTGAATTGCAGGACTTCGCCACAAGTCAAGTTCTTTGTGTTCCCAACTATGCTTACATTTGAATGTCCATTATGTAAACCGTGTGCTATCTAAATTTCCAAATTAAAAAATAATAATGTACTACCTGGACACGTTGATAAAAATTAGTCACAATATCTCACTTGTTCTAATCATGCTTCATCAGGTGAATTAAATACAAAGGTTAAAAATAAACTTGCATTTAAACTACTACAGGAGGTAAGTTACAAGACTGAGCCTTTGTTTTAACTCACCTGAAGTTTGATTGGATCATGTGAAATAGTGTGACTTCAGATTTTGTTGAGGTAGGACTTTATTACTACTATTATTATTTGGAAGTTCTTGCATGTACAGAGTGAGCAGAAATCATGTGTCGATATTCTAAGAACGGAAAGTTCAGTACATTCGAATTTAATAATTCAACTTAATGATTCGTCAGTTAACAAGTTCGCCCCTAGTCTTCTAAACACACACAAAAGGGAACTATATCCGTTGCAATATACGACGTCTATTCTAATTGATTCCTTTCCCCGCGGCCATATTTGTTAACAGCACAAAATTAATATTCATGGGAGAATAGACCAAACTGAAGATAACTCGAACGTCTTCCACGAACTTGTAAAAAGGTATTTACTCAACGAGGAGATACAAACACAAGTTGACACATACGATGTAAGCAAAAAAATTTTGGCGTCCCATTAATCATGCGCTCACAGGGAGAAAACGAAGTGACGCACGTGCCTGCCAAGTGATTGGGAGTTAGTCTGACCATCGACCTTCAGTAATACAGGCATGGTGCAGCTTGTTCTCGTGTGTTTGTTGTATGACTTTAAAGTGGGCCTGTCAGCTGCCGCATATGCCAGGCATTTGGTGAGAATGCCGTGAACGAACGCACCGCCAGGCATTGGTTCCAGAAATTCCGTCCGGAGATGTGAACCTTGCTGATTAACCTCGCAGTGAACGATCACATGCGTTGGATGACGAGGCCCTGAAAGCAACCTTCGAGGAGGACAGTGGTCTAACGTGTGAACTTGCAGAAAGGTTCCATATTTCCGCTGAAACAGTCCGACTGCACCTGCATAGGATAGGGAAGTCATACAGGTTAAGCAAGTGGGTACCCCACACATTGTTGGCAGCCACCAAGGAACGAGTGACAGCCTGTTTGTCCTTGCTCACTCGGCACCTGAATATACCCATATTTGATCGCTTGCTAACTCGTGACGAAAAGTTGATCCTCTGTGACACTCCCAAACGTACCAGACATTGTCGCTACGTGACCCTGTTTCTCACATCTCAAGATCACCTCTGCACCCTCGAAAGGCTATGCACTCTGTATGGTGGACTTGTCGCCAAGTGGTGCATTGCAAGCTCCTTCCACCTGCTCAGACCCTACTCACTGCAGTTGCAAAGGGTGCACCGTGCATTGCGGCAGAAGGAACCAGCATTGGTGAATCGCAATTGTGTGCTGGTCCTCCACGACAATGCCAAGCCACATGTGGCAAAGAGAACCCGGGAGACCCTTCAGCAACTTGGCTAGGGGACACTGTGCCATGCACCATATTCACCGGACCTTGCGCCAACAGATTACCACCTGTTTCATTTCCTCGACAACCACCTCCGTGGGAGATCTTTCGCTAATGAGGGAGACCTGCGGAACGCACTCACGGACTTCTTTGCCTCCAAGACCGCCGACTTTTATCACCAGGATATAGTGCAGGTGCAGGAACGTTGGTAGAAGGTGTTGGATGCTGATGAAGCTTACTTGAAAACCTAAAGGTACATACCGTCCACTGTATTGCACTTTATCACTGCTCTAGAACGGTTAAAACCTTTTTTGGTTACCTTGTAGTACCGAAGGATTCCTGATACTATAGGGTAAACTATTCGTTTTGATATGTTCCTACTCGATTATATAAATACATCGATTCTTTAAATTCTTAACAAAGGTTGGTGAAGCCCACCATAGAAGAGAGAGATCTTTCTGTTAACCATTATAGAACGACAAGGCATTTTAAGGAAACCGTAGACCATCACGTAGACGGCCCTAGTGACCCCCGTTCCCCCTAATTAGTACAGAGTTATGATTCATACCTCGTTGCAAAGCTTATGGAACACATGTTCCAACGAAGTAACTTTTGTACCATTTGGTACCCATTCTAAGGAGGAGGAACAGAAATGAAAACAAAATCTGAAATTCGTTGGTGGCTGGCAACACTGAATAATCATACGCTAACTTGTATGCTAGACATTGGTAACTCATAGGGGAAAAAAGTCCTAGGTGCCATAGAAAGAAAACATGCGTTGTATGTACCACTACTGCAGGGTATGGTATTGTATCCAGCAGTCTGGAAGACAGTGTGACGTTGCACCCCCTACAAACAATCCAGGCATCTTGTCGCACGCCGTACACTTTTCCTGTTCTTCGCGTCAACCTGGATAGGAACGTGCTTCAATATATCCATGGATGGATTGTACGGGGTTACATTGCCACGGCCGGGTACAAATGCTCTGGTGGGTATCGCGTCTCTTCACATCTCGACTAAACTTATCACCACCTGTTCACGAAACTTCAAATGCGTATATGGAGCGTACGGACACACTGTGAAGGCGTTCAGCAGGGCAACGTTGAGAATATGGAAGAACAACTTCATCGTCCACTTTTGTGATGTCGAGTACGATTTTGGATTTTGTGGCCAAAATAATGACCCAAATAAATTCCACATTCACTACCCTCACCACCCATTCCCCCATCGCAACGCATATCAATTTTTACATTATTCTCTCCAGAACATAAAGCACCAAGAATTACGCATCTAGACCAATTCTTTGAAAATATGTTGTTTTCTATCGAACACTCGAAAACATTGCTGATTTAGATGTGATATTTTATATACAGATGCTTATCAGAATAATGGAAACACCTGAACGAAAGTGCAACTTACCAGATTAATATGGTATCGGGCCACCTTTCGCCTTCAGAACAGCCTTGATGCGACGTGGGATGGAGGCATAGAGGTCGTGAATGGTAGCAAGTGGAATATTACACCATTCCTCGTGCAGGGCATCGGCCAGTTCTGTGAGAGAGGATGGAGGTGGAAATCGTCGCCGGAGTCGTGTTTCCAAGATGGACCACAGATGTTCAATTATGTTGAGATCTGGGGATTGGGCGGGCCAGGGGAGGTGTTGAACTTCATCCCGATGTTCCTCAAACCACGCTGCAACAACTCCAGCTGTGTGAATGGGTGCATTATCATCCTGGAATATGGCGTCATTGTCCGGGAACAACATCCGGACCATAGCATGCAAGTGGTCTCCTAAAATTGCGACATAATCGTTGGCAGTGATGCGTCCGCGAAGTGTGACCACAGGACCCAATGAAAACCATGATATTGCGGCCCACAGCATCACCGTGCCGCCGCCATGTTTCACAGTTGGGCGGAGACACTGCAGATCATACGCTTCTTTGGGCCTTCTCCACACATAAACACGGCCCGTGGTTTGGAATAGGGTGAATGGTGACTCATCCGACCATACCACACGTTTCCAGTCGTCAACGGTCCAAGTTGCATGGTCGCGGCACCATTTGCGGCGTGCTAAAGCGTTCTGGTCCCTGATGAGAGGTTTGGCCCGTGCAACACGACCCCGTAAGTTCATGTCATGTAATTCGCGGCGGACTGTGATTGTCGAAACAGGTTGGGGGAGGTGCTGATCGAGTTCCTCCGTTACTTGCGCCGCAGTGGCACGACGGTTCCGCGTGACAATGCGCTTTAATACCCGGCGTGCCCTGTCACTGATGCTTTTCTTCCGCCCACTGTTCCGCTTCCCCGATGTGGTTTTCCCGTGTGTTGTGTAGGCCGTCATCACCTTCGACACTGTCCCTGGCGACACACCTAACACACTAGCCACTGCCGTCACACTCACTCCACATAACCGCGCACCAACAATTTGCCCTCTTTGAAACTCTGAGAGGTCTCCCATTGTACACTACCTCCGTCTGCTGTAGCCACTGCACACTCCTGTTCCACGACGCCTGACGTAGTATGGAGACCGACCTAACACACCACCAGCAGCAGTCCGGCGCTGCGGTCGCCATGACACCACTGCCAACCCATACATCTGACGTGTTGCCAACTACAGGTGTTTCCATTATTCTGATAAGCATCTGTATATGAAACACTTCATCCCTATAAAGCCTGTCACAAAAAAATAAAGTTTTTGGTTTGATTGTTTTGTGGATTTATAATTCATAGAGCGGTTTTTACCTAACGTGCCTCCTAGGGAAATTGATCTGTTAATAAAAATAAACACGTGTGAATGAACTAGACCAAGGAAAGGTTGCTAATTTTCAAAGTTCAATTACACAATAAATTTCTATAAATACTGATATATTTTAGCGGCGAAATATATACAAATTGTAGGCTTCGATGATAACGAGGCTTATGAGGCAAAAAGACGTGGTGACGAACATTAATATACGGGACTAGCAAATTCGACTCATTTCTTATCAAGTCAGTCGCAATTCTGATGCCATCGAGTAGTTATCGAACCTACGTCTTCGATATGATCTGAGTAGTGAACGTACCCTACAAAAATTACATCAAAATTAGCCTTTTTTGAAGAACTCCAAACAAGATTGCACACTCTGCATGCAAAAGGAATCGTCAGCACGATCCTGGCGTCGCCTACAATTGCAATTGATGCACCCTTTTACTGACGGTCACAAAAGTCTCTGTATGCCAGTTTAGTACGATTCGAAACACTGTTAGCAAACTAGGAATTGAGAGTGAACTTATCGGCATTAGCACATCTGAGTAAATAAATCACCCCTTGTCGCCGTGTGCAAAGGACTACTCAAAAAAAAAAAAAACACAGAAATATGGCATAAATCCACCAAATTCATAACTGATTGGAGAAAAGTGTTTGCTAAATAAACGTAGTCCGCATAATACATTGGAAGCAATTGTCAGTATTCACCTTCGGCTTCTCTGAAGAATGACTTCATGCCTTTTTTTTTTTTTTTCGGATCGCGCATTTCACAAAAATTTCTAAGTTAGGAACTCTCAAATTCAGACTAAGTTCAAATTTGAACAAACGAAAAGGATCTTGGAGATGTTGATCCGTTCGATCGCTGGCAGCTTATGAACTCACCCGGTACCGAGACTTAGTTTAAACTGAACAAGACCTCATGAAATGGAATCGACCCGTGGGGGAGTGAGCAACAAAACTCATCTAAACCAGACTTTTTACCTAAAAAAACATTGTACTGACTGACGTTGACCTCCATTCTTCACGTAGGTTTTCCAGAAACTGCTGCAAAAGAAAAAAACACCCACACAAGGGACAGGGAGTAATAAACCGTTAGCCCGGCGAATTTTCAGCAACCTTCCCCGGTTCACTGTCTACAAAATCTCACCAAATTGTACTTTAAAGAATCGCATTCACTTATCATTGCCAAACGATTCCGTCAGAAATAAATTCAGAAATCTATTTCACAACACATACACATGCCATTATCAGCATTTGATATCTGACACATCCCATTTCAATATTCAAATCCGTACTTGGTAAATCCACCAAAATCATCATCATCTTCAATTAATTCACCTTAGTCAATTAACATATTACCGTATTAAATGTAAGTTTAGATAAAAGTAAAGAAAGGAGGGTAGGTCAACCTTAGAAGGGGGGGAGGATAGAATAAGAAAGAATACATATACATACATACATCGAAACATTTTGAATCTCTCATTAACATATTTGTATGCAAATAATATATTAAGGGTGAAAACTGGTTGTGTCAAGCTTCATGTTCACATACAGGGTATCACCTGTTAGCATATTCATTTATCTCTGTTGATTCCATATTTGCCCTTCTTCCGTGGGACTCCCAACATGGATAAAATGCATCTCATTAAGAAGGTTCATGCTTCAGAAAAACAATGACACCTAGATCATATCTCTAACTTAGGTAGGAGCTGAGCTATAAATGTTTAAAATTTGTACGCAGCACCTGCATCTTCCGTCCTATGAAGGTTAATCAGAAGACGCAAAACTTCGTAGTCTGTACCTTATTTGTAGTAACCTTGTAAGTAGTTTATCCTTAGATCGTATCCCCGTTCTTATATAGGATGACTGTTTATTAGCTTTAAAATATCTGTGCTTTAATTACTTTGTTCCGTTATCATCTGCCTGCTTTCATTATTGTTGGTAAGGTCAGAAATAGGGGTAAATTATTTTCTTTTAGTAGCAAACTTTGGAAGATGTATCCCAATAGTTTTTTTATCAGAAGGAACAAGACAGATCCCTCTTGAATTACTAATATCCTGCTGGTATCTTCAGTTGTGGAAATTCTTGACGTTCGAGTAATAGAGCTCGCTTGGGCCGCGTTGCTAAATGGTAAAGCACTCATTTCTGGTGCTAGGGATCGTCGATTCGATCGATCCCTGCTCATGCCATGTGGGCTTTGAGGTGGACAAACACTGTGTGCGTGGGTTTTCTCGGGGTTCTTTCGTTTCGTCCCACTTTCTTCATTCCACCAATTCATCTCATCATCATCCATCCGGCCTGAGCCAAAGTTTCCTAAAGGCCTTTCAAATTCAATAGAAATCACTGATCAGGTTTTGTTCATGTCGCTTCACTAGTAATAGTCATATTTTTTCGAAGAATATTAATATTCGGGCTCATTTTCATCTTTGTATTATAGTAACAGTAACGACAGTTGCATGAAGTTTTGCTTTTACAGTTAATTTGGCGAACCGCTTGTTCTGCAGCGGAATGGTACTAAACAAATTCCAGTGACCTTTTTTTGTGATACATTGGAGACCAGTCACGGGAAGTTGTAAAGTGTTCGTCTTCGTGGTTTGGTTTAAGAATAACTTAAAAACCTGTTCGTTGGTATACCATAACAAGGTCATAATTATTTTTATTTTTCTTTCTTTCATCGACTGTGTGTTAGTGAAATTATTTAAAAAGATGCTTCTAGGTTCATTGAAAACAAAAACAATAACTGGTAGATTAAGTTCAGGTGCGCAACGAAAAATTCGTGATTACTCTGAGTTACTGAGGGTCAGAATTAGGTACAAAACTGACACATGGATATGAAATATGTGTTAGCAGCGGCTCACACTTAATTGAAGGATTTGTATTATATCAGCTTATCCCATAAGTAATAATGTCGTATTTTTGCACCGTTAGTAAAATATTCTCCATCGGACTTGACAGCACTGCCACCTGTCAATCAGTTGTCAAATCCCCTGCTAAAAGAAATCACCGGTTTTACAGGCAAAGAACTGGGTTACTGTTCGTCACACGTCATTCTCATTTTGCAGTATTTTCCGGGAAAGGTGGTTTTGCAGGCTGCGAGAAAGACAATAGTCTCGGTGCAAGAAAACACCGAGTGGGGGAGTTTTTCCCAGCCACATTCCTCGATCTTATCACCGAGACGCCTTAGCTCAGCGGTAGAGCGTTGGCGTAGCATTCGGGAGGTCGTGTGGGTTCGATCCCAGCGACCGACCATCCTGACTGAGGTTTTTCCTGTCACCAGGCAAATGCCGGCATAGCACCTTCAACATAGACCCTGACCGACATCTTCCCCCACCCCTATCCCGCCCAGAGCCGTGGATGCCTCAATTCCTCGATCTTGGCACAGGTCCTTCTTACCATGTGTGGGTGCGCGTTATCACCGTGGATGAGCACACCCTTGCGATTAGCCAGAACAGGATGATTCTCCAACAATGCAGTCCGTAGGCATTCAAACTGCTGACAGTAGACATCTGCGTTGTTGGTCTGGTTACGGGGCAAGAGCTCAAAATGGATTATACCACGGATATTACACCAAACACTCAACATCATTTTGCAGGGGTGGAGATCTTGTTTTGGCACAGTTCTTGCGCCGCTCTTCTTTAGATACCCACTGCCGTTTGCGTGTAATGTTATGGTAGAGGATTCACTTCTCTTCCCCTGGCACCATTCTTTCCAGAAATATCTCCCGTCTGTGACGGGTAAGCAGGGAACTGCAGATGTCAACTCACTGCTGCTTCTGTTGAGGCGTTAACGCGTGGGGAACCTATTTTCCGCATTTCGACACGTACCCAAGGTTCTGCAGATGACGATGAACGGTCGAATGGGTGACATGGAATTCGCTGGCCAGTTCAACAGTTTGTATTGGATTTGCCTCCACCGCTGCTCGCAGGGCATCGTTGTCCAACTGTACATGTCTCTTCCCTTCTCGTGGCCTATCGGTGAGGCTGGTGTCCCCAGACCGAAACCACTGGAACCACCACTGGCACTTTCGGACATCGACAGCACCCTGACCATATACGGCATTGATGTTTCGTGCCGCTGCGCTGGCTGGATGTCCCTGATGAATGAAATTCATACAGCATGGCATGCCGTATGTGGTCCCCCGATACTGACATGGTCGAACACAAGCCACACTTCCAAAAGTGAAGTAGACCGTTCTTCTACACGCTGCTGCACAATTAAGTGCCCTATATGACTCAGCTATGGCACGTGCCTTCTACTTCACTATTCTCTCGTCAGATGGCGTCATTGCAGCGGTCATCGCACATACATTACTTCTCGAATAACCCGGTAGGTCTGTTCGAACATTTACATTGTCGAATATTTAACAATTTATATTTAAAGTGTTGGTAGATCCATTTGAGTGAATTTGGTTATAAATTTTGATTATTTTTTTTTTTTTAGGCTGCCTTCCGAGAACCAAGGTTACTGGTGGTTACTGATCCAGCAACAGATCATCAACCCATCTCAGAAGCTTCCTACGTGAACATACCAGTAATAGCATTTTGCAACACGGAATCGCCATTGTGGTTTGTGGACATAGCAATTCCATGCAACAACAAGGTAAGATACATATCATCGTCTCTGTTTACGCTATATTTGCTTTGTGCCATATGCGCGTTTTTTTATAGCACTACATAAGCATGATTTAACACTTTTGACATTTACCTCCATACGTTGCTTATATATGTGTGTAAATACTACCACCAGTGTATACGCCTTTCACTATCGGGATGATGAGTCAGCTTATTATATAGAGAATAAGTTTAAAAAATATTTGCTGTTTTTTTTTATTACATATATTTTTTTTTTGTATGGAATTACCCCTGAAACTAAATATTAATTTTGTACAACTGTTGCTACATACAGAATTCTAGATAGATTTAGCTGATAAAATGTGCCTGTATTTTAATAGAAAATTTATGTATTTTGAAGTGTGGTTACTCTGTGGTATACGTTAACTCATTTGAATTCAGATCATTTAATTGCGTGCTCATAACTATTACAAAACATTGACTGTTGTGAGGTATTAAGAAATACTACAAAGTGAGGATGGCGTGATCTGCTTGTTAACATTGAAAAAGAATTTTCTTTAATAACAGACTGCCGCAGTTTTTGCTGTTGCAAAACACACGATATATTATTAAAAAATTTTTGGAAATGAATTGCCATTATCGGTTTTTTTCAATAGCAAATTTATACTTTTATTTGTTCCGGCCCTTTGGTTCGCTGTTTTACTGCCTGTAATTACTTTTCGTGTAGGCGAATACCGGGATTGGTACCTTCAAGTTAGAACCTGGCCGACTTTCCACGTCCTTTACCTTACACTATCGCAGCCTGAGCCAAAGATGCTTCAAAGCCAGTGTCCTATTTGTACGATTTCCAGAGAGGGGGAAATTTTCTCAGAACGTAGAATATCGTACTTTCAAACACTGATCAAGGCCATAGATAAAATTCAAAACTCGAGACCTGAGTCCGCTTCTTCTTAATTCAAGGATCATTAACCACTTTGATAAACAGGATCAATCCTGAGAGAAAGCTGGAAATACAAGATTAATTTATTTATTCTTATAAGAACTATTGTCTGTATTTTTTTTACTGTCATTCCAAGATTATAATTTTTTTTTTTCAGTTAATAAAATTTAATTTTTACTTTCAATATACATAAAACAGCAACTATTTCCATCGAGCCGCATATGATATGGATTCGGCCATCCGGTAATAATAGAAGAAGCTGTGTGTTGCACCTAGAAACTCCTTGGGATCATATGATTCACTTTTTTTTTTTTATTATTATTATTATTGATTCCGTTTTCGCAAGTGAATTACAGACAGCGTGATCCAGATAGTTTCTCAAATGTAAATAATCAGACTTGCAAAATTAATGAGTTCGAAACAGGAAAATAACAATTTTCGTCGCGCTTGTTAGTTGTAATGTATACGCTTCCAGGAATGTTAGTGTTTTGTGCTAGTACAACTTGAAACTGGTGTAGTTTGAATAAGACTAACTGAAATGTAATAATTCTAAGTCACATGTGCGCTCCTTTGGATGTGTGTGCTTTTTTGTTTGTGAAATGCCCCTCATTTACCTTTGTACTTCACTGCATAATCGTTGCTAGTGGAGTAGTTGATTTAGGGGCTAAAATAATCCTTTTTTCCATACCTTGTAAGTGCATCGTGCGAGTGTTCCCATAGAAAGGTACATATTTTGCTTTTGCACTGTCTAAGAATGTAAGTAATATTTATTTCACATTTCACTTGTCTTCTTTCTTTTGCACTGCATTTTTTGTTTGTATTTGTGTTGAAAACATGCTTCTTGAAATTTTTAATATCGGAATATATAGTGAGTAGTGGCAATACTGGTATTATAAGTGGAGTACACTCGAAACGAAATTTGATGATAAAAATGTTTTCATAGGAACCATTCCTAGTGTACAGTATCATGTGCTTGGGAATGTGGGAAGAAACAGGACATTACTGCAATAATAGCTAATTATGTATTACTAAGTTCGTTCCAATATAGAGATATTTGATTAGATTGGACTCTATTACCCATTGCTGTCAGGTGAGTAAAGTGCAAATATAAACAAATTCAACCAAAAACAAAAGAAGTATGTTTCTTCTGTCCGGAATGTTACATATTCTACAACTTCAACTAAATAGTATATCCGTGCACTGCAGCAGTTACGAGACGACTACAGTTTCTCGTCACAGCGCTCTGAAGCATATTTATAAAGTTGCGACAACGCTTCTTAATTAAAAATTAAGGTTGCAACGGGAGAACTGTTCACAACTACTTACGGATGCTTGTTGTAATGGCGCAATACAATGTCATAATTTTGCTACAAACTAATAATACTGTTGCTAAAGTATTCACACTATAAGCTGATCCTTTACAGCTAATGAGTAAAGGTTCGGTGACAGCATCCGTCGTCGACCACAGATTTGGAATAATGATTCACATTGCTGAACACTGATAAGTTCGTGTAGTGTAATACTTGCATTTAAAAAATGAATTGACATATCAATCAATCGTACGTTTTCAGAATCAGTTGATCCAACACTTATAGTTGAATTCGCATCTCTTATACAAACATAATCAAAACTATTAGATTAGTTTTTGTAGTCAGATTACGAGTAACCGGAACGATGCGTAATTTTTGTTTATTCACCTTGGATAGCACTATAGTACATCGGGAAAAATTATAGTGCATGTACTGTAACGGTTATTTTTCTGTATTACTCTAAGGTTATCAACTACTTGTCAATACAAGCGAGATTTTGACGCGGTATCTTATCAATAAGAACGATGAAGAAAAATCATGGTTCACATTATTGTACGTTTAGCCATGTTTAACACGTTATGTCCAATTAAAACACGATTGCACTATAGCAAAACGATACATCAACAAGTGCAAGGCTTAAACCAAGAAAGATGAATTGCAACCGGGAACTGTGGCTTGATGACTAGGACTTGCCATCGATGGGCGAAGGGTTCCACAGATTGCTTTTTTAAAGGATGTGCGACATGTTTATTTTATTGGTAACTTGAAATCGTAACGGGAGACTGGGATTTATCTTAAAACTTGAACAGAATGTGGAAGTTCCCATGTGATATAATTTCTAACGTAACAGAGATGATAGTAATTTACTTCTATAAAGTAATTGTTTTAGAAAGAAAATAACTTAAAAAGGATTTTTTTTTTAAAAAAAAAAACATGCTTCTTTAAGCAAAAAAATGGACTAAAAAGTAAAAATTAATAAATTCATTTTCCGATTCATAAATTTATTATTTTTTTTACTTTTTGTCCATTGTTTGCTTAAAAAGGCATGTTTTTTATTTATTTTTAAAAATCCTTTTTAAATTTATTTATTCTTTTCACGTTATTTCGGGGTTCATACTTTATCTCCAGCTAATGTTTTGTGGCCCAAATCCTAGTGTGCTGCAACCAGCCAAACCCAGCCGTAGTGCAGGCTAGTATTTATTTTAGGATAAAGAAGTCTATAACAAAATATTAAAATATTTACATATATAGAAATATATGGATGTAACAATGGAATGTTGTATTGTCACCCGACTTTACGTCGCTTTGCAAAATTTCATCATTGTATGGCGTCGGGAAATGAGTTAACATTGCAAGATTTGTACCAGAGATGAAACATGATTACAGAGTAAGTTAATAAAAAGCGTGTAAAAAGGTGAACTAAAGAGTTTTTAGGCGTAGCTGCAGGAAGATTGTGCGATACGAACTCTTGCCCTCGTATTAAGACTTCCGTGTAGTGAATGCAGTGTTACCCAGTTCCCACACGCTTGGACTGCGCATAATCCAATTATCCACGAAAATTTGATTTTTGTAATGGATTAATAGTTGCCTCTGCATTCGTCAGTTTTGTAGATCTACCTAAGGAAAGGAAATGGACTTTTTCGCTGATTTGTTTACGCCAATGTTTCGTTGATATCTATAAATACAGAGTTAATTTTCTGTGAGCCACTCGATATTTTAATTTATTTAGATCTTTTATTAAATTTATTGTAGTTGTTTAAACACTTACGGGAAGAGCATCATCACATCACGTTGTCCTAGGTAATAGATAAAGCCACGAATAACATTCAGGTTTTGAAGTGTGTTGTATAATTTCAGGACTACCACAACTTAAAAGGATTACATATATCAATTCGTAGCGCCACAGTAGATTAATAGTACAAGCTGGAAAACTGCAACGGCCAGCAATTTTATTAAAGCACATTTCCCTTACGTGTTCATATATTTAGTCTTGGTTATCCCCGTTTAAGTTTTAACTCTTTAATCCAGACTTGTTTAATCAATAGTTTCCTAGACTTCACGATTACTTTAACTCAAATAACTCAAACAGCACTTTAGTTTTAAATATGGCCGCCGTCACTTAAACTAAATTTTGTATTACAAGTCTTTGGTACATAAATAAAACACATCGTCAAATACGTCACCCACACATTTTATCAACTACGCGTACCAACAAATCTTCAGACACAATTTATTAAATCTACATTCGGGCTGACGATGAAACTAATTTGTTTCGAAAGGCCTAGCAAAATTTGGATTTAAAAAATTATTTTAAGGAGATAAATATTGAACCTTGCTTTATAAGGTGAGGTATAGGTTATGTTATTGTATTCTCTGTGCGACAGACATGTCATTATTTTAAGTTTAATTTCTTGGCTAAGAATATATTTCTCTATATTGAAAATTGTTTGACTGAATAACACTGTAGTGGATGATGTAAGTTTGTTTTTTGTATGTAATGACAGCTAAGGTCCTTAATGATGTGTTACTTTTAATGAATCGGTTTATCATTAAACTGGTTCCTCATTTTTTAAAAGAATTTCGCATATCAATATATTTTCCTCTCAGATTCTGCAGGCGATACATATAAAATTATAGTTTCGTTTGTTCACTAATAAGTATGTTTTTTTCGTGAATTCTGGTATAACTTTTCAGGCTCCTCATTCAATTGGTCTTATGTGGTGGTTATTAGCACGAGAAGTACTTCGTTTGAGAGGTTCCATCGGAAGAGAAACTCGATGGGATGTTGTTGTGGACCTTTTCTTCTACAGAGACCCAGAAGAGGTACGTACTGAACTATTTCTACATTCGTTAGAATAGTTTTCGGTATATTTGGTGTTATAGAAATAATGCTTAGAAACTATTTCTTTACGTCGGAAACTTTCGAAACTCGCAAGCTCATCGCGCACAAAGAAACGTTTGCCATTTTATTATATCCTGGGCAAAATGAAGCCAGTTTTTATCACTTAACACCTACCTCCTAAAGATACCTAATATTGTGCTTCTAACGTCTTGATCTTACAAACTTTCTCTATCCCTTCGGCTTCCAAACCTGGATGAAATATAATTTTCCGTTTTTCACCCATCCGACCTATATGACTTGTCCATGCTAGTCGTCGTGATTGTATTATTCTTATAATATCTGGTGAATCATTCAATCTGAAGAGTCCTTGATTATGCAATCTCCCAGTCTCTGGTCATCTCTTCCCGTTTTGGCCCGTATATTTTTCTCAATCTTATTTTCAGACACTCACAATTTATGTTCATATGCCAGCGTCGTTCTCCCAAGCTTCGCAACCATAACCGGCAGAATACCTGTTTCGCATATTCTCAATTTCAAATTTTTGTGTATTAATTGCGAGGTTAGAAGCTTCAGCACTGAATAGGAACATGAGTTGCCCGATGTTAAGGGACTTTTTATTTCTTCCGAGACCTACTATTTGCTTGTCACATGTGTTTCTAAGTATGTAAACTTCTTTTCTTTATGATCTCGTTTTTAGTTGTTAGCGCTTCTGACTACGAATTGGGCGGCCAGGATACTGGAGACTTTTCTCAGTGTTACCATGCCTAACGCTCTGAGGTGCACTCAGCCTGCTATCAGAGTACCAGAGTGTCCTTGGTACTCCTAGGCACATTGGGAAGGTAAAGACGGTTGAGCGTGGGACTCATCACCGCACCTCACTTCGTGCCGTATGTCGAGAATGTGTGGAGCGCTACCTGCACATCACCATGCGCCGCTCACTGCGCGTATGTATCACATAGGGGATAGTTTTGCCTTATATTTTACAATCTTCCTCTTTCACTTATTATATATTTTGTCTCTACGTTCATCTGTAGAACATCAGTGGCGTCCCCTATTAAATCTACATCATATGTACGTACGTGTGGCTGGTTCAAGTAGTGCTTTGAAAGGCATGTTAGTACTTTGATATGAAACTAGTCTAGGACGCAGATGCTACTTCTTAGAGCAAAGTTGCATAAATAAAGGGTTAGAATATTATAGTGAGTCAAGTCACTGTTTCGAGAAATAGGGGAAGCTCGAAGAAAGTACTTCAGATTTGGATGTAGATTCCTTGATTTATGAGGTAGTTTTTAATCTTGTGAGGCTACAGCTTTACTTTATGGTATTTTTGCAGTGTATGCAATCACTTAACTACCCCCTAAACTACAGCAGCTAGATTGAAACTGACTTCAAATTGATTAGAAAGTTAGATTCTGAAATACCATTAACTGTGTATCCGTACAAGATTAAAAACTTCCCCGTAAATAAAGGTATCTGAACTATTTTTTCGAGCTACTACTATTTCCCTGAGGTAGTAGCGTTTGATGTGCTCTGCATGAGAATGTTTTGAAATAATAATTATAAGGTTCAACAGGGAGATATTTATAGAGATCACTACAGTCTGGCTGTAATGAAATAATCTGACAGATTTGTAGTTGTGTTTTAGAAGGTTTGTTCTCTTTATTATATACTAATCTAAGATATACCAATCTTGTTTAGCTGGATTGGTGTTCTTACGTGTCTTTTTCTGTGTTTTCCCTCTCATCCACCTGCTAAGCAGATTGTTGCTAGTTGGTCAGTTAATGGGGATAGAGAAACTGTTCTGTCCGACTCTTGTAACCAGTATGTTGCAAGAGCTTCCAACAGAATATACATGCATTACTTTATGGAGCCGTCTTGAATTTGTCAAATTAAGTAGTGGTATAAATGATATAAATATTGTAAACTTTTTCTGTATGAGAAAAGAAGGATACAGAAAATTTAATTTCTTGGGGTTTAACCAGTGGTATATTTTACTTGCACTTGATCCATAGAAAATGACCGATGCGAGGATTCCTGAAGTTTAAAAGATCCACATTTAGAGAACCTAAAAATAACACACGTATCAATCTTTTTTCTTTCAAATAATTATTGAGGTATTGACGTTTTTGAGCAATTTTTATCGTCCATTCTCTGAGTCTGAGTGTATGAGATTTCTTCAGGCTGGTGGTTCATATGCGTAAATGATGTTTTTCTGTTTTGACGAATATTTTGAATGCTTCATTCAGTTTTGTCTTGTACAACACTTTCAGCCCTGCTAGTCTAGTAGCTAAGATCGAAGACTTCGGGCCAATACTAGCAAGCAGTTTCGAACAAATCCTATATATGATTTGCCCAAATTTTCATCAGTTTCACTAGGCGAATTGCAGGAAATTATTGAAAGCAAAATCCAGGCCGCTACGTTCACATTTCTTTCCTAACAGTAGTGCTTGCTGTGACTTTCGTCAAACTTGTGACGGGCTGTGTTTGTTTCTTTCATGTAGCCAAATCTACTAGTTATTGACAGTGATTGAAATGAAAAATAATTTAATTAGATAGGTTTATAGCTGTCAAAGTAATTTTCATTAAAGGAAAGAATTTCTTTGTAATAGTATCAGGGCTCGTTGACTGGGAGGTCTTGGCTACAAGTGGATCACGACTAGGTGATTTGTAGTCTCACCACACAGTTGGATTGACGGATATACTTCAGAGCTCATACGAAACTAATTTCGAGTGGAGGTTTTCGACATGTATAAAATCAAGTGGATTAAGAATCGTTCAAGTGAATTAGAACTTCATCTTGTAAGGAACTACTTTGTTTTGCTACTGGGTAAATGTTTGCTTACGTAAGGAAAGGAGTATTGAATTTATGACCTCGAGACATATTTGGCTCAGACTGAAATTTGGAGTATATACATATTTGAATGTTGAGTTTATTTTTTAATGTAACAGAAGTTTGTAACTACATATTTATGTATCTAATGTTTTATTTACAAATTGTAGGCTGAGAAGGAAGAACAGGCAACGAAGGAAGTTGTGCCTGCACCCGCCCCTCTGAAGCCTGCTGAAACTGAATTTACTCCTACTACCCAGGAACCGTGGGGCGGAGAGATTGTGACTGGAGAACCAGCACAGCCTGTGCCCAACTGGGCAGATGATGTCCCGGCACCAATAACAGCGCCCGCAATGGGAGCTTTCTCTTCGGACGATTGGGCCAATCAGGTAGGTTCAGTTCCTTTGCAAGTAAAAGTTTCTTATTCAGTGTTCATACAAACGTCAATAATGGTGAGGTTGTTTATTGTTAATGATATTGTGCAATAACAGAGTGTACAAGGCGAAAGTGATGATTGAAATGGTAATAATGTATATAACAAGAATGATCACTCTTATAAAGATGTTCAAAACCAGAAAGGAAATTACAGTGAGGGAAAGGACGACGCAAAATATACGTGTGGTTACCTACTAACAGATGCAGTCGAGCTGCTTTAGTTAAGTGGGTACGACGTCCAATTTAACATTGATTTTCACACACTTCTAGGAATATCATGGTTTCATTCGGTTCTTTCGAGAGAGAAAAAAAAAAAAACTTAGTGAAGACCTTGCAGACTATTTTCTCTTTAAAAATAGGATTATTAATATCGAAATTTCCATTGAAAAGTTGCTACATAGGTTAAAATAATCTTTATTTCTAAGAGAAAAATACTTCAACCTTCACTTATTTACCTTTACAATGATATGTATTATATTGAAGGCGCTCTTGATTATTCCTTTTTGAAAGAATGGGATAAAACCATGATGTTCCTAATAATTTGCGAAATTCCATGTTACATTGACTCTTATTTTGCAATTCGCCGTATCCAAGTACCGCTGCCTCTTGTTGGTATGATATTGTTAGTAAAACATGTAAGTTAACAGTGCACTATGATTCAAAAGAACGAAGTAATTATCAAAGACGGCAGTGGCAGTAACAGTAAGTGGTTTCCCAGAACCGAAACAATTAAAATGTAATTAGAAAATTTCGTTCGTTCGTTGGAAAAAAATTAGGGTTTTAAGTTTCTAAACTTTTTTTTTTAGTTGAAAAAGTATTCAAGGTATAGAAAATATTTCAGAATTGGGTTCAGAAGCCTTGATTTATTAGGCTGTTTTTCATCTGGTATGGATACAATCTCTTCTGCGATATTTTTACCCTGACCACAGGTTTTGGTTAGATCCCTTAGTTTACCTTGTCAGTTTCCATTTGGTGACGCCACTCTTTCCACATTATATCAAAAACGAAATTTGAGTTCAGTTTCTCTTTACCTGCTTTTAAGCGGTAGCGTGCCATGCAGTGCATGTAGTGAACTTGAAAGCGCAGATGGTAAATCAAGGTCTCTGAACCCAAATATAAAGTATTTTCTTCGGGCTGCTCCTGAGATAATTACTTCATCTTTTAGTAATAATATTGTGAAATAAATGTAAGGTTCAACAGGCAGATATTTATAGAACTAGAAATCACTACATTCTGACCATATTGAAATATCTGGCAGGTTTATTTATAGATATGTTTTAAAAAGATTTGTTATCTTAAAGCTAAGACATACCAACCTTGTTTAGCTGGATTCTGAATTGCAATTTTCTTGTGCTTTCCCTCTCATCCACCTGCTAAGCAGATTATTGCTAGTTGGTCAGTTAATAGGGATAGAGAAACTGTTCTGTCCGACTCTTGTAACCAGTATGTTGCAAGAGCTTCCAACAGAATATACATGCATTACTTTATGGAGCCGTCTTGAATTTGTGTCAAATGAAGTAGTGTTATAAATATGGTAAACTTTTTCTGTATGAAAAAAGAAGGGTACAGAAAAATTTAATTTCTTGTATTATAGCCAGTTGTATATTTTATGTACACATGATTCGCAGAAAATGTCCTAAAGTCCAAAAGATGCACAGTATGGGAACGCGAAAATAATACGTACATTCGTATGTTATAATCAGGCTGGGATGTTAATCAGATGTAAATTTAGCTAATTGAATCAGAAGACTGTAGATGATCCTTACCTTTGCATATGGTAGAACCAAAGAAAGTTTTGGCTGCGCATTGAAAAAGGATTCTTTTCCTGTCAAGATTTATTCGAACTTCTTTTCTCTTTATGACCAGATTTGTGACCTTTTCAGTTCCTGTGACCCTATTTCCATATATTTTGTTTTTGATACATTTATCTCAAGTCCTACTGTTCTTGCTTGTTTCCAATTCTTTATCGCCTGTACTAATCTTTCTTTTTAGTAGTAATGGCTGTCATCGACGTAGGCACATATTTGGCAGGATTTTGTGAATATTGTTCCTTTCTGATCGATGTCTTTAACGACATAGTGTAGAGCCATTATAAACAATGTTGTTAGGGCATCCCACTGTTTCAGTCCTTGATTAAAGTTGGTTAAACTTGTTGTTTTAACTAGTCTGCTTAATTTCGGTGGAATCCCCATATCCTTTAATGCTTCTTGTAATTTCCTCTGGATTATGCTGTCGAATGCTTGCCTGAAGTCTATGAACATAATATGCAGTTCCGACCCATGCGCAATATCTGCCTGATTACGAAGATCTGATCTATTGTACTTTAATTTTTCCGGAAACCATATTGGTATTCCCCTATTGTTTCTTCCGCTATCTTGCTGGGTCTATTGTTCAGAATATTGGAGAAAACATTATAAGCTGTATTGAGGCCCAGGTAATTTTTCTGTCGGGGTTTCCTTCCCTTAGCCTTTGTAGACCCCTCTTACAACTGCAAGGCAGCAGTGCTGGTTTTGGTCCACCCCGGACACTTCCGGTAGCCACCATATCTGATAGGCATTCCCCGATCCGCCACCTGGGGAGGCGCCTGGTGGAAGTACAACTTCCATAGGACTAACGAGTGACTACCAATTATAAAAGATTGTTATTCACTCGGTAGTACAGTTCTAGTCACTTCAAGAAAACGTTTCTGAATACGGTTGCATATGTGAAGCACAAAACGCAGTGTTGCAAACTGTGAATGTTGTACCAGATTAAACCTGAAAAATTGCCATGTTTTACAACATTGCATTCTGTGCTTCACACACGTGTTGTTTACCATTACTAAAGGATGCATATCCAATAAATTGATGTAGTTCCATTTGAAAAAAATAAACAGTAAGCAAGATTGGCAACACTAATTGCCCGATGGCATCCGTTTTTATCTTGTAATATCCACTGTATTGATGAAAAACACCTGAAAATCAAATTTTATTTTAGTGCATCGTTCAATATTTATCGCGCGAAGTATTCATTGTATTTTACTATTGCAAGATGATGATTTGGGGCTCCAAGTTGGAAACGCTGTATCTGAAAGTCGAAGCGGAAGTCGACCCATGTTGACATGAACTTCTTTTCTTGTGTCGATATTAGGATTCACCTCCCAAAGTTTGTAACCATATTTTCTTTACACCTTGTATAGTTTAAGATAAATGAGTGTTAGAATAGTTTTTACCATTTATGAGCAAATAAGAAAAATGTGAAGTTGATGTGATTGATTGTTTTGCTTCAGGTGAGCGAGGAGTGGGGCGCAACCACCACTGCACCAGCGCAGCCTGCTACAACTGACTGGGGCGGCTCCAACAGTTGGAATTAGAAGCTGATCCACCTCAAAAATTTGTAAGGGAAAAATTGTTAATAAATAACTGAGGAATTAATTTGTATTTTACTATTAGAAGAAAAAAACCCTGATGTGCTTAAACAATTAGCAACGCAAAATAGGCTCTTAAATATGCAGTCTTACATGCCATTAAAGTACGTGATTTGCCGAAGTATAAGCATATTGTGTTATTACTGCTTTATACTGTATTGTAATGACATTTCAGTTATGATTCAAGTTATATTGAAGTCCTCAGACAGTGGAAAACAGGTCAGCCTGTACAACTATAAAACAGTGTGCTCACTTTAAAAGCATTGTCCCACCGTTCTGGCAGTAGGTCCATGGCAACCCTGTAGAAGGTGGGTTGTTGTTTCTTCAACCGATCACGCAGTGCCCGTTTCACCTCACCAAAAAAGATGACGTAATCTCACGGGGATGTGTCCGGGATATAAAGGGGGGGGGGGCTATGGAGTGTTTCCAACTGGATTCTGTGTGACAAGTCTCGGACAACATTGGCAGTATACAGACGTGCATTATCATCCAATAAGACCACCCCAGACGACAGTAGGCGTGTCAAAGTATCTGTGTACCACACGCCAGTAACTGTTGTACCTTTCTCACAAAATTCAATAAGCCTCTTCTGGTGGAGGCTTTGATTTCTCCGGAGGTGGTGAGCCCCGTGAGTGCTGGTGCTTCCACTGCTGACCTAAGTTTCCGGGTCATAGAGATGTCATACGGATTTATCCACTGACAATTCGACACAGGAAATCACTGCCTTCCTAGCTGTATTGGAGGAGCGTTTATAGTACCATTCCCGTGCGAAACCGCTTGTTTTGCGGTCAGATTGTGGGAAACTCACTGGAGCATACTCCACTACACCGTCGATCCTGTTGGTCATTCACGTTAGGTAAGGTCATACGTTGCGACGGTGACAGATGATCCAGGTCGTGGATCGTCCTGCAGTTACGTTCTTTCGCGAAACCTCTGACTCCACTTCTTCACCCGCGACAGAGATAAACAATGTTCCCCATACACTGCTGTCATTCGACGGTAAATATCTTGCGTACTCTCACCTTTCGCTAGCAGGCAATGCACGACCCCTCACTAGTCTTCCTAACTGCCCTACATGATATTCCGGACGGCAAGACCCTGTCTGTTCGGACTTCACAGTCCTGCAACACGACAGCCATCTACTGGCAGATAACGGAACCCCCTTTGACTGCAGAAATTTCGTGGAGCAGCGGCATGGACACGTCAAGATAAACGAGGTGGCCTGTTTTCCACTGGCTTATATTCTCATTTCACGAATGAGTGAGCCCTGTATTTTCTGGTATCTATAACAAGCTTAAGCAGTATCTAGAGTTGATAGTTCGAGTTCTGCAGAAAATATATAGTTAGTTGTGAAGAATAAGAAATCGCATTTTCGTTTCAAACTGATTTTGCTTTAGTTTTACGTTCTTGCTCGAAGTCAGTTGTGGAACACTGGTCATATACAAGACAAAAACACACGCCAGGTGTAGCGTCGAAGCTCTTCATTACGTTCATTTCTAAAGGTCTTCCTTCTAGTGAAGTTACGATCTAAATAAATAAAATTCGGATGAGACAATGTCCAGTGTATATAGTGGATATCGAAGTCACTCCCAGCGTTTGGTGTATTCTTAAAATGGCGTGCGTATGAGCATTGTCTTGGGCCCCATACCGAATAATGGGCGTTATTTTTATAACTGCATTCATCACGTAGTCCAGCTGCTGCATGTATATTTGTGTTGTGATCGTTTACGTCAGAGTTCATAGTGAACCAAACGCGACAATCCCATCAACTAAGTATCATCTTTGGTCCATGCAAAAGATGCCTTTACAACTTTCGAGAAGTTTGCCATTTTGCACCTTCTCAAGAAAAGTTATACAACTGAAAATTTAAAAGTTTTCGTAGTGTTGGCTAACAAGCATTAGAGACCATTCTTATTTGACATAATGTCACAAGTCTATCCACACCAGTGACTGGTAGATAGCAGAAGGATTCCCTTGGACGGATTTTAAATATAGCTTCTGAAGTAAAATGCCACTTTTTCCTGCTCCTGCAAAATTATACGTTTTTCAGTTGTCACTTCTTGAGAAGGTGCTATTTATGGTCCACTGTTTCCTTGGTGTAGTAGTCACGTGAAGAAAGACTTTTCAATGCCAGTGACAAAAAAAAAAGTCTGACGTTCATGGAGAAGAATGGTTGTGGATTGTTTGTTGGTCCAGAAGTTGCTGTAGAGAATGCAAGGGTACTAGTTTTTTCTGCTATTTTCCTGTCTGTAGTTCGCGGTTTGCAGTAGTGTAAATCAGTTACAGCATAATGGTAACAATAAGTACATCACAAAAAAGGAACTGTCACAAGTGTTAGTTCTCACCAGTACTATCAAATTACTGCATAGGAGTCATGAACAGAGTATGTGCTTCATCTATGTATCCACACTTGATTAAAGGCTGAAAACGAGCGGGAAACGAAGTTAACAAGTGCACAGGAATTGCGCAAATATAGTATTAGTCAACTCCACTCTGTAACATTAGGGAGTAGTATATCATAGTTTTGAATGTCAACAGAAACGGATTTCAGTTTTGGAGTCTACTTTCTATGACCCAAGTGTTATTAAGCAACTCAACTTACACCCCGTGTAGCTTTATGTAAATTCACTATCTGATACACCGCCATATTTTAATCTTCATCAAAAGGTAATGGCGACACTCATCATGAAACACCGGAAAAAAAGTTATATATACTTCTTTCACAACCCAATAGTATTGTGTTGATTCTTAGGTGTTGCATGTTAATCACCATTATGGATGATGAAATGCATCTTTTTATATGTTCCTCCAGCGTGTCCTGATTAACGGTAAAGATAGTTCAAGGATTAATTGATTTTGAAGATATTTTATTGCAAGAACTCATATCTGAGGATATTTAGGTAAATCCACAAATTTAAGATCGAGTTCGCTGGAAGAACGGCTTAAACCGGTTTAAGTCGTTTTTCTGTTTCGTGGTCTATTAGTTATTAGAGCTCCACATATAAGAATATGTGAACACTAACTGATTTTCCCGCCCGTTGGTGCAAGGTCCAGAGGTGACCCCCCCCCCCCCCTACGGGACGTCGAACCGAAAAACTAGGATAGTCGGTGCTAATAAATTGAAAAGGATGATTTTCATATTTACCCACTTGAAGGTAGTCAACCCGGCAAATTGCATTGTGGTGTGGGTTGCTCAGCCTGTAAAAAGAGAGATGGCAATCATGGTCTATTGATTGAACCGACGCCTCCGTTTCTTGCCAAATTTCGTTCGAATCTGTCAAGCGGTGTACAATTGTATAGTGTTCATACAAATAAACCCAAAAAACCCTGATATTTTACAGGTGTGCAAATACTTTGAACGGTATGGAAGCCTTTGCAGAACTTCAAATTTATTAGCTGGCAACACTGACATCTTGCATGTTTCAGAGTGAGGATACGTGGAACTGTATAGAAGTTCTTGCAGAAGCTTTGAAAAACTCAATTTGCAATTAAGTTGGGCAACATTGACAACTGGAGTGTATGGAAGCGTACTTTTCTATACCGTCGTGTTTGTATTGTGTAGAAGAATAATCTGGCAAACTTTGGTGAAGATCCTTGTAATAGTGTAGAAGCCATTGTGATATATTTTATCACAAGCTGGCAATCCTGATAAACTGGAGGTGCTTGGGGATCTGGAAACCCTGACAGTCTTTTTTTATTGTGATGCCCAAGAACATATTTCCAAGTTTGGGGCGGATGCGTCGTCCAGAAATTCCTTTTGTGGAAAAACGGCTTAACTTCTGTGATTGATTATTTTATTAACATCAGTGATTAATATAGCTTCCCTGTGATTCATGCAAAGCCCTCCGAGGGATATTAGCAACAATTCCATATTATGTCTATAGGCAGAGGAAATTGGTAAAATCACATGTAAAACTTTCGAACCTGCTTTTCTGAGAAATGAGTTTTTTGACATTCTTCCAGCGAACTCCTCAATTGTCGGAAGTGGGGCCACACACACCATAGTACTTATGCACATAGCAAGAGATGTGAATCGAGAAGTATATTTACACAGTGAATAAAAAGAAGCAAATACTCGATTCTATACGCATTCACAAAATTGTGTACTAATATTGTGCAATCTTCGGCAAATATATATATATATATATATATATACACCTTCCATTCCAAAAGAAACCGAACGTTTTAAAAAAACAAAAAAACAATGTACATTTTGGAACAAATCAGTTTTATTAATCAATGTATTCCCCTTCTGCATCGATACACACATTTGCACGCTCCAACAAGTTGTCAAACGACTTCTCCATGTCCTTTATTGGAATGGTCTTTAGGACGGCGGTCGTCGCCTTCTCAATGACTTCAATCGATGCGTGCCACTTTCCTTTCATCGCCAAATGCAGTTTCGGGAACAGATAGAAATCGCACGGAGCGAGATCTGGTGAATAGGGCGGATGATGCAAACGAATAATGTGATTTTTGACCAAAAATTCAGTTACAAGTCGCGAACGATGTGATGGTGCATTATCGTCCAAAAGAGTCCAACTGCCGATTTCTCGATATTCGGGCCGAATACGACGAATTCTTGCCAGCAAACGCTTCATGACGCCCAAGTAAAACTCTCCAGTGACTGTCTGGCCGGGCTGAACAAATTCTTTGTGGATAATTCCTTTTGAATCGTAAAAACAAATCAGCATCACCTTAACTTTTGACTTCACCAAGCGACTTTTTTTGGGTGGTCCTTCATCCGGCGCTCTCCATTCAGCACTTTGCCGCTTTGTTTCGGGCTCATATTCAAAACACCACGTCTCGTCACCAGTTACAATCGATTTCAAGAAGTTTCGATCCTGCCGAGCACTTTTAACAATGTCTTTGCAATGCGCAATTCGATCAACGTTTTGGTCTTCGGTGAGTTTGTGTGGTACAAACCGCGAATTAACCTTCTTAAGGCCCAAAACTTCGGTCAAAATGCGGTATGCGGTTGTTTGAGGAATGCCTAATTCCATTTCAATAACTTTCACCGACGCTTTTTTGTTATGTTTGATGAATTCACGCACTTTTTCGATGTTTTCTTCCGATAATCCGGTTCTGGGACGGCCTGATCTTTCGTCATCATCCAGCGTCTCTCTACCCGATTTGAATCGCCTGAACCACTCGTAAACTTGCGTACGGGATAGACACTCATCACCATATGCATTTTGTAGCATTTGGTGCGTTTCAGTAAAAGGTTTACCCAGTTTAACACAAAACTCAATTGCAGCTCGTTGTTTGAAACTCATTTTCCGACCGATGTACACAACACACTGACAGTTGAAACGCAATAACTTTGTTGCCGTGCATCCAAATGTCATGACATTTATACCAGTTGTCAATGAGGGACTACGCCATCTACCGGTAAAATATTACAACAGATGGCACTAGTGGTACTATTTGTTTTCAAACGTTCGGTTTCTTTCGGA
>JAGDQP010004201.1:42351-87121 GCA_022664845.1 Lepisma saccharinum
TATATATATATATATATATATATATATATATATATGGATAAAATACTTGATTTCAATTCTATTTGCGTAGTAATGTTTTGATATATCAATTTTCACAGTAACAAACTATTTATTTCGTTTAAAAAAGAAAGAAACATCCAGCCCATGTCTACTGTGCATGCGAGGTCTAAATACGAATTTAGGATTTAATCTTGGCTTACTAAATTTCTCTAAACTCGTTGGTGCAACGATAGACTGGTTAAATCCGCGGACGAATTTTATCCAGCGATTTTTGAAGTCCAGAACTATTTCTCCAATGCAGAAACCGAGCATTAGTGTTTCATGTCCAATAGAATCACCAGATTTTTCGTCATGACCAAAACTCTTGTGAAGATGTTCAAGTATGTACATCTCTTCCCGGTCTCAGACTGTAGACTTAAGATAGGTGAAATTTACTAATTAATTTAATTGTGGCACATTTCTACGAGTGAACATATTGTTCACTGCAACTACACACTGAAGTTAGTGACATGATGGGTGCCTTTGTTCTAAAGCTTTATATTTGCTACTGCGGTAAATAGCAAATAGGATGAGATTATTGTTACTGAGAGTTTTTTATTTTTAAGGCCATTAAGGAACTTTGGCTGGGACCTGATGAAACCGACGATCCCTAGTACCGTAGGTGAGCGCTCTACCATTGAGCCACCACGGTCCCACATTGTTACTGAGAGAACAGGAAATAGTCGTAAGTTTTTGCAAGCCTCAGACAAGAAATCACACTGTATAAGGATTTCCATGTGACAGAGGTTAGAACTTTGTTACAAATTTTAAGAACATTGAAAGCTTTAGCTCTTCCTATAGATCTAAATGGAACTTGAGTTACAGGAGAATTGATTTTTTTTTTTATATATATATCTTTATCGCACAAAGCGTCTGATGTAAATAAATAACGAAATAAGAAGTTCTATTTATTAGATTTCTTAATACATAAAATTTACATGAAAATACTAGATAAATGTTTTTCTAAGTGTTAACACATTTATTAACCAATCATGAACGTTAAGACTTGGTTGCATTGTTACCGTACAGCTCCCCGTGCACACGGAATCTGTAGAGACAGGTGTACTCTTGGTTGCCGTAATTGCTGTCGATTCTCAGCTCAACAATGTGGAAAGGGAAGTAGTAATTAAACTGAAAACAAACAGATTAATACAAGAAACACATGAATAAAAGTTGCTGATTTAGTTTTGCGTTCAACAGACCATAAACTTTCACCTAGATTCGTAAAAAATGACTTGATAGTAGTTAAATGTGGTAATACCAAACAAATATATATATACAGATTTAAAATTACGTGTTTTCCCTGTCACGCTTATATTGGTTCATTAATTTTAATTTGTATACTGAACATGTATCTATGACCTGAGGAGTACCATCCCGGCATTAGACTTGTGAAACTGGAAAACTTTTATTTATTTAAATATACATCATGGAACAGCCGAAACCGTTAAAAGATACAAAGTACAAATATAAAAAATACAATCATCGGTGAGAACATACAATTATCGTAGAGTTGTAACCATATCAACAAAAAATAATAATAATAATAATAATTTGATGTAACGGTGCACAAGTATTTAGGACATGAAAATAATTTGTTAATTTAGTGAAGGCTTGTCGATTTTAGGATTGTTTGAGTTTGAAAAAATTCGGCAATTTCTTGGTGAAAGTAGCCCTTTATATTAGTAAGCCTTTTAAAACTGAATTTTTTGAGTGGAAAATCCACAATATGCGCAAGTAACAAATTATAGAATTTTATTCTTTTTTTTTTTTAACCTCGTTCTTAGGGTTTTAAATGATCCCTATTTCTAGTTCCATAAGAATGAACATCTGCACCTGCCACCAAATCTTCCCTATGATTCTTAATGTAAACAACAGATTGATAAATAAAAGCTGCAGGGACCGTTAAGATTTTTAAACTCCTAAAACATCCTCTACACGATCTCCAGTTTGGCAGGCCTAAAATCACTCTTTTTGACTTTTTCTGCCATTTGAACACCTGCTTCCAACTGAGAGAAGAGCCCCATAGTAAAATACCATAATCAATATGGCTTTGACACAGGGCGTGGTAAGCCATATTAAAGATAAGCGTTTCGAGGTTTCTATGACCCATAATTAATGTGGTGTCATCAGCATAAAGAACGGGAGACACCTCCATAACAACAAGAAGATCGTTTATAAATATAATAAACAAACAGGGACCCAATAATGGATCCCTGTGGGACTCCCCTATTGACCACCCTGAAGTCTGACAGATTACCGTTCACCTTCACAGCTTGTTTACGATCTAGTAAGTAAGTATATATAAGATTTAAATTCTTAACAGTTACACCATAGAGTTTTAAGTTTTTCAATTAATATGGGATGTGAGATAGAGTCAAACGCCTTACTCAGATCTAACAGAGGTTGTTTTCTTTTCTTCAAAATTATTAACAATCTCACGAACAACTCTTTCCACGGCATCAATTGTGCTACAACCGGCACGAAAACCGTATTGACAGGAATTTAAAAATCTGTGTGATTTAAAATAATCGCCTAGTTGATTTGTGATAACTTCAAATACCTTTGAAAGAAATTGTAACCAATGTAATAGGGCGGTAGTTCTCCGGTGCCTTCTTATTACCCTTTTTATATATTGGGATGAGTATTGATTTTTTTAATGTCTGGAAATTCTGCATAGATTCTGGATCTGTTTATTAAAATGCACAAATAAGGAGCGATTTTGTCCACGATATGTTTCAACAGGAATGTATCGTGCAAACTGTCGTGAAACGTGGAAACTTGTCAGGAAACTGACCGTCCAGTGAGTATAGAAGATAATGGACACTAATAATAAAGACGTCCGATATCCAAGCGTAAGTCACGTTGTTCAGAGATCTTAAATGCCAGACAATTGTAGATAGAAATTGAGTATAAGCCTCACGTGAAACTTGTGATGTGTGACCATCTTTAGGCACATCTTGCCTCCATAATATGAATAAAATTGTTGGTTAAACTTTGTGGAATACGGGCCACACTCCTGAAAAAGGACGTTTCGGAATGCGTCTTGGCGGTTGCGCTTTGTAATCTTTTGACCGTAGATCTTTTACGGCCCTTTTTGTCGTATTTGCACTATTACCAGGATCGACTGGTCTCCTGCAGGAAATTTCGCTTCTTTTTCTTCCAGTGAATACACATACCCTATCTTGTGATGATGATATGGTAGAGGTTGCTAAGGTGACAGATGTGACTCACTTGTCCGTTGATTCTTGTGCTTGTATCGAACATTGTGTTGTTCATGAACAATACCGTCCCAATCCGCGCGGAATGCGGTCACACAATGTCATCTATGCAGAGAAAATCCTGACCAATTCCCCCGATAAAATTGTCAACATTGACGCAAGATGATGTCGCAGTAGCGTTGTGTTGTCAATGTTCTTTCGCCAAGTTCCCTTTTCGTATAACGTAAGTCCAGACCATGTCAGGTCCATCCACCTCCGTCGGAAGGTCTTTCGATGAAGTTGGGAGATACCACGTCCCTGATTCGCCAGAGAGCTTCATTCCAAACACCACCTAAGTCAATTTTTAGTTTTTCTTCTTGAGATTGAGAAAATTAAATCTGCAAGAACTAGTATGTCGTACCTAAAAAACGGAAGGTTGGGGTAACCCATTAATTTTATTAAACATCGCGACGTCCAAAAATCACATCCACTCTTTCCTTCGATGTATTGTTTAGCTTCCAGAGCAAAAAAGGTTAAAAAGAAAAAAATCAAGAGCGGGACATGTGCTATGCTCATTCACTTTCAATCGAAAAGAACGTCTTTTTCTCGGTGACGCTAATCTCTAATTGTGGCACCTTCTCTTACGTTGAGATGCCTAACGTGTGAATCCATTTCATGTTCTAGAAACCATCTCTGGCGTTCACGTTTGTGAGAATTTTCAATCGCACACACATCACTGGTTTTCAAACATACACAGTCTTCCGTGTTCATCCGCTTTCGAACTGTGTCACTGGTAAGATGTGTTTCTGTGGCCTGGAAGAGATCGATGAGGCTGCTGACGATTGCATCGTGTGGTCAGTTGTGGTCCTTTGCTGCTGATGTGACCCTGGGACGACCTCTGTGACGTCTACTAATAGTAGTACCGTGTTGGAAGCGATGCACATTACTACACTTTTATTCGTATTAACTCCCTGTCCGCTTCCGCCTCAGTCTGACCCAACTTCCATATCTTAATGCTTGTACTTTGGTTAACGTCGTTGAATTTCCGCCTTTGATTCGTTTCAAGGTTATTGTAATGTGTATCGCTCGCACCACAGCACCAAACTGCTTCTTTGCTGTAACATAACTATGCTTATGGAATAGACACCTATTCGTGGTACAGCTGTGGACGAAAGTGTTGTCGCATGTCTTTAAAGAACATTTCCCAAGTTCGCGAAGATGTCCCTTGTGTGTGTGACATCTACTAACGAAAATTAAAATTACGATTAATAGTTACAATTGCGTTACAAAAATATCACTCTCCGAGATGAAACTGTACAACTTGCTAGATTTTTTTGTAACGCCGAAGAAATATAGTTTTGCAAATATCGCCCTCATTTAGCTACATCATATGGCAATATTTTCCTCAAAAGTGCGCCAAGGGATATGCATACGTCTATAAGTAAACAAATTTATACGATGTCTTAATATATTTATTTTTGAAATAAGACAGTTATAAATATGCGACAAGACTTTTGTCCATAGTGTAGTACGCGATGTCTCCTAGAGGAGGGTGCTGTGCATCCATGCCACAGTGCCTGTCCTGTCCTTATCTGTTCAATAAATATCTAGTACATCATTCAAATAGGCATGTTACCGTGGTACCATATCGTTGCTTTTAAGTTTTGTTCAACAGTGTATTTTCTACGAATCACAATATCTCGGGTGTTTGTGCAAAAGGTGTTGAGTCACAAAACCTTTGTTCTGAGAAAACTTGTTTTGAAAGTTGGAAATACACAGCACTTCTCTACTATGTTTGAAAATAAAAGCACTCTATCATCTTTTAAAGATGAGATAGGACTTAACCGATTAAACACAATTGTAGTGTGTTTCGTTCGTATTTAGGGAATGTGGAAACCCCATTTTTGGAAACTTTTGACTTAACCCCTTTTGCAGAAGCAGCCGCGATATACTGTACATTACGTACAACGTTATGTCATAGAAATTGAAGCATCTCCAAAATGTTCTTTCTTGAAATGCCGTTAAAAACCCAATCTATCTACCTCTATTAATCTTAAGTTCAGTGGCGGCATTTCTTTGAGGGAATCCTACAGTTGCTAGATTTATGTGGAAAAAAAAATATTTGATTTACTCCAGTTAAGTCTAGTTAAATTCAATCCTCTGGCTTAATGCGAAGAAACTATTTTTTATGAACATTTAATCTTTAACCATTGTTTATTTTAATCAAAATACCTTATCTTGCGTAATTAGCAGATTTTAAGTATTTGTGCTAATGTAACTAAAGATCTTGCCAATCCGCTCTATTTAGTGGACGTAATTGAACAAAGATCTATATAAGAAAAAGAAACTGGTATAAAGATATGTTAAATTAGAAATGATACATTTAAAGAAGCAGTTTCAGACATGGATGAAGAAAAAACAGAAAGAGTAAGCTCACTTTCCATCACTAATTTTGGAATTGCTCTTGTAGATACACTGGATATAACCAGTGTCTGCTAATGTGTAGGATCCAGCTATACTTATATTCCCATTTAATTCAATTATTATATATTTTACATCTTTATTCAATTATCACATTTTAAGTCAACTATGTATGCCAATGACAAAAGAAATCTCCAAACAACTCAGACAAGTTACATAAGAAATTCCATGTCAAAGCTTCGCAGTCTCTGGTCCACGTGCAAGAAGAACACTTACCTTTCGAAATCTCTGGAATTCATTACCGCAACTTTATGCGTTGTATAAATAAGCCGTCTGCAGTAGATGAAGGGAGAGACGACACCTGATGATGACAACCAACGCATCCAGGCGATTCTACAAAATGGGCTAGAGGCCACCGTAATTGGAGCTGTCGACAGGTATGGTGGTTGGCATTTACAAATCTTCTAATTTTAACTCTGATTATCGTGAATTGTCCTTACTCGTTAGTGCACAGACTTAGTTGCTTATTTCCCTTTCCTTTAGACATCTCCATTTATGTTATTCAAGAATTTCATTTATATTCATTAAATGGCTTTCCTAAGAGACATATTTTATGTCCGAATTAAATTCTAATTTTATCCCAGTACCTATCTTAGTTTGTTGGATTTGTGGCTTACGCCCTTGTTGATTCCAGCAGCTTTGGCTTACCTTCACACTAGCTGTCTTACGTATTTCCTTTTTTACATGTATTGATTTCTCCCTTAAACTGGCTTAAATATAAATTGATTATCCATCTTTAAAATCATCTTACCTGTATATTGAAGTATTGCCAAGGATGCCCTTTGTCGTCGTAATAGTAGTTTCCTAAAATGAAGCCATCATTTTCCTCTTCGTGAAAGAGACCCTGGAAGCAAGAGCAGAGTAAGGGAACTAGAAGGCTATTGCTTGAATGAGGTAGGTAGAGAAGTTAGTAGCACAGCCTCCAGAAAGATTTTTAGAGATAAAATTTCCGGTTGTATATAAGGGTGCCTGATATAACAATTTTTTATGACCAAAATAAATTTCATATACCTATTCATAGCACTATGTGTTTTAGTACCAAAATGGTTTATCTATCAGTCCATCGTAAATTTATGAACCTCGTAATACCAAAACAACTGCCACAATGGAATTCTGTCGATGTGAATATATTTTGGACATGAGTTTATTTTTGTACATATTCTACAAGAGACTAGACAGTATGGATGCTCGGAAATGCAAGGTCAATTCCGAATTCGGAATTTTTTCGATTCCGGAATTCCGAATACCCCTACAAGACAGGCAGCTATGACCTAAGGCCGTCACAAGTGTGAGGGATTTGGACATCAAATATATACACTAGAAAGTTCAACAAGCTAAACTGTCTTCCATCTTCCTCGCTGCTATATTTTTTTCGGTATTGGTCCACTTCCAGTGCTTTGCCGTAACCATTAATGACTTATTTCTTGTAATGAGTACCGTAGTGTGGTAATTTTTATAACACCGTATGTACTTCCCAATACGTTCGATATTATGAACTTTTAGCATTGACATTTAGGGATGTTTGCTTATAAAATATTATATAAAGGTAAGCAAGAAAGTTCTGTTGCTTTTTCACCCACCAACTTCGAACATCGATATGTCACCTAAGACGTACCTGGAAGATCAAAAATAGTCCCCATCAGCATCGACGACCTTCTGCCAACGTTCTGGAAGGTTATGAATTCCATCGCGGTAGAACTTGGTGGGCCGTGAAGCGAAGAAGATATCAAGTGCATTTTGCACCTCTACTAGGGATTTGAACTGGCGTCCTCTAAGGTGATTGTCCAAGGAATGGAACAGGTGAAAATCGGACGGTGCAATGTCCGGGGAGTATGGCGGATGCAATAGTGCTTCCGGGATGCAAGGCGTAGAATGGTGTCCCGGGTCATCCTAGCCACGCGGGGCTTAGCGTTGTCCTGTAACAGGAGGACGGAGCCCTTTGCGATTCAGAAGTGCTGAGTTTTGAGTTTTTTTTTAACACGGCTCAACTGCTGACAGTACACAGTTGCATTGATGCTCTGACCAGCTGGTAACAGTTCCCGATGTACGATGCCGCGAGCAGTCCACCAAACACACATGAGGACCTTCTTCTGGTGCAGTGCTGGTTTCGGCTGTTTTGGAACAGGTTCATGGGATGCTAACCAATGATGACGGCGCCGTGGAGCTTCGTATAGGACCCACTTCTCATCACATGTCAACACCCTGTCCAGAAATGGCTCCTTCCTCAGACGAGACAGCAAAGAAACACAGGTGTCTGCTCGCGTTGCTTTCTGGCCAGGAGTCAAATCATGTGGGACCCATCGACCCAACTTTTAGTGCTTCCCAAGTTGATGGAGGTGCTGCCGAATGGTTTCTCCACTCACACTGAATTGTAGTCCCAGTTCCTCACATGTCTGGCCACTGTCGCCTCAATTGCTGCCTGAAGATCTTCATTTGGTACCTGTGTTGGTCTTTCTTCACGTGGTGCGTCTTCGAGTGTTTCGTCACCGTCCTTAAACTTGGTAAACCACCGCTGCACTGTCCGCGTAGTCACGACACCCTAACCAAAGGCCTGGCATATCTTCCGCCCCGCTGCAGCTGCGTTTGATCCCAGTTTGAACTCGTACAGCATACATGCCCTTATGACGCTCTGTGGAGGTCCCACGTTCACTCTGTCCTTCCGCACGTTCACGGTGTAACTGAACTGCCACAACCAGGTAGTATGTTGGCTATACCCACACCAACAACTGACCTTCGCCTGATCTCCATTTGCATTCAACTCACGGTTTGAGGGCCAATTGAACACAGACCGCCACAAAAAGCGACAAAACTTTCTTTGTTCCCTTTATAGAAAAATTGTGCTCTGTTTGCCCTTTACTTGAATGTTAGTTTACTTCAGGAATATTTAACAAACACTGGTCAACAGAGCATTTGTTAAATATATGACAGTGTCTTTTTCTTACTGATTTTTTGATGCACTAATTTCGAATCTAGTTAGAATTTCAGTATCGGAGTCCAATTTTTGTAAGGCATATCTCATTCTACATAACTACATCTCATCCTCAATATAACACTTTAATTCGTATAGATTTGTTAATAAAATAAAGACTTTTTTTGCTCACTTTTTACAGACTTCTTTAATTCACAATGGTTCGTGGTGTCCTCAAATCTTGCAAAATTAATTTAACTCATTTCCAGGCGCCATAAAATGATGAAAGTTTCCACAACGACGTAAGTCGGGTGACAATACAATATTCCATTGTTACTTTCATATATTTATATATTTTAAAATCATATTTTAATATGGACTTATTTATCTTAAAATAAATACTAGCCTGCAACAATGTTTCGTTTGACTGATTGCAGAACACTTTAGAATTTGGGTGACAAAACATTAGCTTGAGAAATCTGAACATCGAAATAACATGAAAAAATAAATTTTTAAAGACTTTTCTTAAGCAATTCGTACTAAAAAGTAAAAAATAATTTTGTTTATGCATGACTAGAAACAAAAGCGTCGGGCGCGCCAATTCAAGAATTTATAAAATTACTACTGTACCTACCAGCTTTTCTTTTTAGCCATGCATAAACAAAATTATTTTTTTTACTTTTTAGTACGAGTTGTTTAAGAAAAGTATGTCATTACAAAGTTTTTCTTTTCTCTTTCTCTCATGATCGTCTGCTCTCCAATAGTTCTTTCTATTTCTTATGAATAGTTCTTCATTCAAATTCTCTACTCTGCGTTTCCTTTACTTTTGTTGCGTGTTTAAATTTTCTCTCCACAATTTTTGTTTCTTCCCATGCGATGTCATGCTCCGTTTCTTGGCAGTGTTTACACACCGCATTTCCTTACTTTTTTTCATTCTTACATTGTCCTTATATTGTTGTTTAGTCTGCCCTGCACTCTCCTTATTATCTCCTATATGCACCATATCGCATGCCTCGCACTTAATTTTGTTCCTCCTTTTCTTTCTTATCTTCCTTCCGAAGCAGACAACGAACGATAGAGGTAGAAGAAATAGGGTCTATTCTTAAGTGCGTGAATACGATACGCTGTATATAGAAGAAAAGACAAGAGAACGTAGGGCAAAATAAAACAACAAGAGGATCTAATACTAAAAACAGAAAGCGGAATATGGGAAGAAAAGAAAATTCTAAACAAAGCAAGCAGATCATTGGTAAGTAAATTTAAAGAGACAAGAAAGATAGAAGGAAAACAAGAATAAAAAACTGAAACGAAGGACTAAGCATGTCGTAAACAGGGTACACTTTGGCCCTTTAAATGTAACCTTAGCTCAATGGAAGAAAAAGATTTGTCTTCATGCTACATTCTTTCAGTACAAAATTTTGTGGATCGAAGTATTCCAACTGAAAGAAAGAATAATTACCATGAATACATTGCTTTTTCTTCCATTGGAACAATGTTACTTTTAAAGGGTCAAAGTATATTCATTTTACAGTAAACAAGGAATAGGAAGGAATTCTCGAGAGCGTATAACGGCCTGAGCCTTACATCGCTAAAGGGCATAAATAAAAATTCAAGAGCATATCGTCACCTTGGAACCAGAAGGTACTATGTTCATTTTTTGGCAAAATGGAGTTAACACTGTAGTCAACGACCTTGTACTGAAGGGCATCAACTCCAAAAATAATATCTCAGCAAACGTTCTACAAGTGGCTAGAAATGTTGGAAATGAAATGAATTTATACAGACTGTAAATGGAACTTCAAACTTTTACTTTAAAACTATTTTTGTCATAAAAGTAGCAAAATTGGACATAGTACCTTCTGGTTCCAAGGTAACGATATGATGATGAGAGAGAATATAGAAAAAAGGAAGCTGAAAAGGCAATTTAACAGTGAAGAGCATAATGGAAGAGCCAATGGGACGGAACGAGAGGTTGAGCGAAGAAGAAAGATATGTGAACATGAAAGTGAAGAGAAGAAGAGCGTGGCCTGGGAAAGAAACGAAAAGTGAAAGAAGGGCGTGGCCTCAAAGTGAAGGGGAAAAGTGCATCACCGTTAAAAGAGAAAGGAAGCGTGAAAAAGAAGGGCGTGGCCTAGAAAAGAGAAATGAACATGACAGAAAAGGGCGTGGCCTAGAAAAGAAAGGAAAAATGATAGAGAAGAGCGTGACCTAGAAAAGAGAAAGGAAATATGAAATGGTCTTTAAGAGATGCAAAAGATGACCATCCCAGATATAAGCAGTGTAATAAAGAAGACGCTAAGACACTGTGGAAACGTTGCGATTTTTTTTTTTTCTTAGCACTAAACTTTAGCCTTGGCTCAATAATTAACATTTATAAACTATGAAAGGATACAAGCTTGAATGAAGGAGTGGCGGATGCACAGGCATCCTTTAAGAACGGGATAAAAACTTCCTTGGTAACATTGAGCGACTGACTATGAAGTTCTTGTTAGAAAACTATAAACAACTGGGATGTCGGATGTCCTCAAGATTCATTTCTTACATTTTTATCCAGCCTTTTCCCAAGTAATCTTGGCGCTGTCAGTTAAGAGCACAGTGAACAGTTCTATCAGGAATTCTCAACTATAGGAAGTCATTATCAAGGCTGATGGGGCTTGAAGATACTGACTTAATATTGCTGGAATCTCAAAATGTTCCTGAACCTAAAGACAGAAAATCAGAGTTCATTTGAGGTGAATATACAGTCCATACTATATTTGCTGTTCTCTAGAAATATGTTATTTCGCGACAAAAGGAGACGATTGAAAGAAACGGTAAACAGATTTGAATCACCGGGAAAAATGCAATAAGAAAAGTTATGTAATCATTCTACTCGGTTAGAAATTTTCCATATATAAAATCTGATATATTACAAGAGGGATACTGTAATGTCATTGTCACGTAATTCTTACTAAAGTTTAACTGTTCAACAATGTATCTACTGAGATAAAAACGAATAAGGTCCTTGTAATTCGAAGTACGCAATGAAAAAAAAAGAAAAGCTAAGTTGGTTTTGTTTTTTTGTTTTCTAAGGAATGAGATGCACGTAGAAGTATTTACTTACATAGACCGAAAAATTCTTTGGTGCAGAATCCAACTTCTTAGTGAAAGAGAGTGCTCTTGGGATATGCTCCATAGTGAAACCAGTGATAATAACTTCAGCTGCTAATTGAATTCGGAGACGTCCCTTGGAACCTTTGAACGCCCAGCAGTCACCAGGGTAATCGCCTGGCTACAAGAAAATAGGATACAGAAATGTAATTTAATAGAAAAATCAAAACAGAATAAGCGTTTGTTTGGTGCCAACAGTAGGTGTTTATATTGGTTTAGTCATGCAATAAACTATATTTTTTTAAAAAAAAAAATCACTAACTCACCTACCTAAAGTGATCTAATCATACATTAGAAACCAACGGATGGTGCCTATAAGACCAATAATTGACGCCACGATACAGTAAAAATTAAAATGTCGCTAATACACAGTTCGACAAGTAAGTAATGAGACTGATTTTATTCTGACAAAACAGAGAATGCAAAATAGAAACCAATATGTGAGTTCGAGAGAGAGATCCTTCATCTACGACCTGGCAACACCGCATGGTCCCGCGTGAAGCACAACGGGAAATATGACCTCAGTACCAGCAGTAAGTGAAAGGCCTTTGTCACGCCAGCGTCATGGAGCAGAGGGCGAATATCAAGTTGTGTTTCAAACTCGGGAAAAGTGGTACAGAAACTGTTGAGTTGATGCGGAGAGTGTATAGTGATACTTGTTTGTCTCGTGCACAGATATTTAGATGGTATGAACGTTTTAAAAGTGGTGTGGAATCGATTGACGATGAACCTCGGCCGGGTCGTCCAATTTCTGTTCGTAACGAGGAAGTGATTGAAAAGGTCCGTGAACGTGTGCAAGAAGATCGTTGTGTGACTGTGAGAATGATGGAAGGTGACTTTGGTGTTAACAGGGAGACAATTCATAAGATCTTAGTGGAAGATTTAGGCAAGAAGAAGGTCGCAGCGCGGTTTGTGCCACACTCATTATCTGATGAACAGAAACAAGCGCGTGTTGATTACGCCCGTGACATCATTGCAACTGCCCGTAGAAAGAAAAATTTCTTTCTGTCCATTGTTGCAGAAGACGAATGTTGGTGTTTTCGTTATGATCCAGCTACTAAACGTCAGAGTGCGGAATGGAAGTTGCAGATTCTCCAAAAGGAAAGAAACTTCGTCTCCAAAAGTCAAAAGTGAAGACAATGCTCATTTGTTTCTAGGACAGTAAGGGTATCATTCATCATGAATTTGTACCAGAAGGTCACACAGTTAATGCTCAGTTTTATTTAGGTGTTTTGGAGCGTTTGTTGAAGAGAATACGTCGTGTTCGGCCTGAATACTCAACCCCAGGTAGCTGGTTCCTTCTCCATGACAACGCTCCAGCTCACCGAGCAGTACTTGTTGCGGAATATTTGGCCACAAAACAAGTGTGTGTGCTGAATCATCCCCCTACTCACCAGATATGTCCCCCTGTGACTATTTCCTGTTCCCTAAGCTGAAGTTGCCATTGAAAGGACGACTTTTCGACAGGGTTGAAGACATCCAAGCAGCTGTGACAGCGGCATTACGGGCCATACCACAAACTGAGTTGCAGAAGTCATTCCACTCCTTGTGTGATCGTGCCACTCGTTGTATTGATGCAGGAGGGATGTACTTCGAATAATAAACAGGTATTATTCAATTACTTTTGTTTGTTTCGTCAGAATAAAATCAGTCTTATTACTTAATTGTCGGACTGTGTATATTAACATGTAATCAAAGTCTCCTGTTTTTCCAAAATTGGAGTTTCGCCTAGTTTCATTGTGCTTAAAAAAAATAAGGCCTTGGCAAAGTTAAAGATTTTCTGAAATTATATACTTTTTTTCAATTCATAATTTTTTATTTGTATGAACTTAATATCGACCTCAACGCTGCCATACTTTTTCTATATATGTCTGATATACCGATACCCCATGACATTTGAATAAAAAAAACTTGTTGCTCAAATGTGATCGCTATAAAATTCGTATGCCAAGTCAAGAAATTGTTAAATTATATGAGGAAAAAGAAAGCACACAAAATATAACTTTGCTAAGAGACTATTTTTTTAATGTAAAATCAGATAGATGTTAAATCAAGTACTTACATTAGCCTTGCAAAATATATTTAAAAAAAACAAAACTTTTTACTACGGTATGGAATCAACCCAGTCCAAGCAGAGAAGCAAAGATTGCTTACTGTGGTTCGAGTCATCCTAACATTGGCTATTCTGAATAACGTTTTTTAAGGAGTTACGTCAGTCTCACCACACAAATGCCCTTTTTTTTACTGGAATGTTCCTGCAGATAAACATCTTTGTTTATTTATGAAGCTTTCATATAAAGCATATACTTCTAAATTGAAATAAGTCATAAGATCTACTCAAACTATCAAGATGAATTCTTGAAATCCTAGGTCTGATTTGTTTCGCAATAAGTTTTGATAAACAATCTAATTGGTGGGCTATAATTGTATGAGTTTCTCATGTAAAAGATGATTGTCTATTGGGCTACACTCACTTATTTGGACTGCAGAAAGCTCCAGTAAAGCTTCACTCATAATAAACCAATATTAGCACGGTTTGAACTTGTGAACCATCTCAATATCTATTGGACCGGATTTACTATTTTTCCGACATTGAATGGTCCAAAATATGTTTTAGGATAGATTTTATGTTAACAACATTATTAGTTAATGAAGAATGTAGATCACTCCCGCCATCGTGGTATACTCATACCATTCATGTATATGGGAGCTGTCTTATATCTCCAGAAGTAGATTATTTTTTGCAGTCTGTCTTTTTATTTTCCTCTAAATTTTCTCATGCTTAGTTTGACATGTGTTTTTTTTAGGAGACTAACATCCAAAAGATTACTAAAATTTCATTGTCCTATACATGAATAACATATTTTTCATATACAAATAATTCACAGCCATATTCAATCCACTACAGGATGAGGCCTCTCCCGAAGAGGGGAGTTGGTCTACCGCTCCCACGCTGACCAGACATTTTGAGAGAGGAGATACAAAGCTCTCAAGTGTGATCGCCACTGTCTTTTATTCTTAGCAGCTCCCCAATTGCATCACGATGCTGGGTGAACACCGTTCCAGACCCTTTCGCTTTGGAAAAAGTTCCTTGACAGAGCCGGGAAGCGAACCCGAGACCCCACGATTATCAGTCAGTGAAGATAACCACTAGACCAGCGGGGTGGTCTTTCATATATAATTTACTCTTAAATACAACAATAGTAATTGCAAAATAATGAATTAACTAAGTTGAGTTTGAGATTTTAATGGATGATATTGGGAATGTATCTTTCATAGCACATCGGAACTTTGTCGTTGTCGTAACCCAGAGGAATGGGAAACGTAGTTAGACGGAATTACGATGTAGACGAAGACTACACTTAGATATAACGCATTCTTGAAGTCTTAGATGTATGTGTAGTTTCATGTCGACTTGTAATATTAGCCAAAAATATAATTACTAATTTCTCTACCACATGTTATTTGACTTCAACATTCTATAAATGCGACTCACTATAGGAAACTTTTCTTAATTCTATATGGCGTAACTAAACCTGACCCTCCCACAGAGTAACTATAAGCCTAGCTGTGACTGTCCTTGCATCAACCATCCTACAACACAAATTGCAGATCACTAGTCACTACATGCTAGGTCGTTTCTAGATCCATAACTTCTTTAAATACACATGGTTTTACCATCAACAAATATTCTTAGAACGTCAACATAATTCTTACGTTGCTGGATGAAGATCGTACCAGGACATTCAGATATGACCCGGACTAATGGAATAATTGAAAAAGTGGGATTGTTAAACCATGTGATCTTTTTCGAAGTAATCCCTCTACGCTGCAATGCATCTTTCCCACTGTTTTAAAAGTTGTTTTTCCCCTCTTCAAAGGCGTTCTGAGGGGCGCGTATCAACTCTCGAACAGCTGAGATGACAGAGTTATTCTCAAAATGGTGTCCCGCTAGGTCATGTTTCAGCTTTGCAAACAGGTGATAGTCACGGGGAGCTAAATCGGGGCTATAAGGGGTGTGTGGCAGCACATCCTACCTGAGCTGTCTGGTGATGTCCAATGTATGTCAATGTGCAAGGAATCTTGTGATAACCGAAGTTATTTTTCACAATCTTAAGAGTACTACTGACACTGATGTTCACTTATGATCAATTTCCTGCAATGTAATATCTTATAATCTCATTCATCGATTCGATATTTTCCGGTGTCACGGAAGTTGGTAGATATCTAGTATACGATTCATTTTTAATAGCCCATTCTTCCACCTCGAACCATTCAAACATCTGAGTTCGTGACAGACGTTGTTCTCCATGTTATCTGCGATGCCTGGTCGAAATTTGAAAACGCGAGGACTCTTCTTCCCCCTCCCCCAGGGTTGCGAGGTCAAACGTTTTTATTTCACCTGTAAGATACATTCTTCCGGGTTTACTCCGCTGCCAAAATTTGTTTTAAAATGTCCCCGAAAGTGTAATTTCCAGTTGAATTTATTGACATAATTATTTGAACGAAAATTATGATTTCACTTAAAACAATGAATGTTCAAGGTTATTAAGCCTTTCTCTAGAAAGCCAGGAATTAAGATTTGTAGATATTGAGGAAGCTGTTGAAATGTTTGAAACTCAGGGTCATATAGATGTTAATCAGCTGTGTGAGAAATTTTGTGAATGTAAAACAGTCGTACTTGTTAGCTGAATGTTCAAGTCAAGATGTGAGGGTAGTGATATAGAAAAATGGGTTAACTTCTTTTTCAGTGTTCAAAATACAAAGATCTGTAATATGCGTAAAGCTGTAGAATATGTATTTACTATTCCTGACTGAAATGCATTTCTACAAAGACGATTCTCTCAAATGAAATTAAAATGGACAGACGTTAGAAATCGCTGTAGCAAGAAGTTGATTGAAACAGAATTAAAGATTGTTGTAAACTTTCCCTTTTCGTTCAAGGAATTTTTTTTTACATAATATAAAAAAAATACAATAAATTGTTAAGAAGGGCAAAATCTGAAGATAACTATAAGATAATCCAGCAATAGAACCTAATGAAATTGGAGTTTTCGTTAAATTTACTGATGTCTATGAAAATCTTCCGTTTTTTCCCCTCAACTAAGCCTGGTATTGTATTGAATTCTATGTATGGCCTTGAGGAATCTACGGCTCAGTCCAAGAAAACCTTGTAACCCTACCTCGCACCCAAAACGGGAATCCTTTGTTCTACGGATTGGGGCAATTCCTATTCACTAGGTCACTTACTGTGCCGTATGAATCAGTGCGCAAAATCCAAGTTCGGGTTAATATATGATCTAGTACATTACATATCGAAAGCTTGTTCAAACTACTTGATAACGAGAGAGCATTTAACATATACTCTTCCTTTTCTTCTAAGTATATTTATCTATAGTAAATAAACATTGATTCAGGACGAGGTTCAGCCATTGTTGTCCCACATAGCAAAATGACGTCCCAGGGACATCTGATGGATCTCCTGGCAGGATTTCGGGACGTCCTGTTAAAGTCCCGTTTACATCCATGGGACGTATAGTTATAATTAATCCTTCGTATAACTATACGAAGGCATATCCTTCGTATAGTTATAATTAATTAAATAATAATAATAGTAAGGTCGATTTAATTTATAGAAATTCCAGGTAGGTAATCCCGCACGGCTTTCCGGGGGACATCCAGGGGACCTCCATACGGGATGAACTGTTTGTATTGCCCACAGAGTTATCCCACGGACGTCCTTAGGACATCGCTATGGGAGCTTGAGAAATCTGACGTTAATGGGATCTAAATGGGACGTCCCAGGGATGTACTCTGCTATGTGGGGTTCTACCTCCTAATCCTTATTAACAATTACAAATAGTATAGTAATAACTAGTAATTACTAATAATATAAATATATTAGATAGCAAACTATAATACATTGAAAAAATAACCAAAGAGCTATATTCTGAAGTAAAAGAAAACTGATAAGACGCTTGTAATAAATGCATAGGTAAAAAAATATTTATAAAGAAGGAATAATAATAATAACACAAAGGAAACAATCTTTCAGTGATAGATGTGAGTGGTGTTACTCTGGTTTGGCTTCCGCCCAAATATATTATCTAAATTTTACTACCTGTCCATGTCTTTAATTATACAAGGTGCCCAAAAAATCTCGATACATTTTTGTGAGTTTTGACTCGTTTTAAAATAATCGTGGAGGATGTTAGCCATGAAGAATAGCAATCATTGCTGCCAGATTGTGTAGTTTATATATGCTGAGACTTGAGGTTTGAGAAACATTCGCCTACAGATACAGGAAACCTGAGTTTGCAGAGGGTATGAACTACACGATCGCCGAATTTAACACTGCTAATTAGTTTGCTTAGCCGTACATCAAAACAAAAGAGTACACTCATGAATAATAATTCTTACCTGAATAACTCTTCGTGGGCTGTTAGTGCTCATCCATAATGGAACACCGAAAATCTTTATGTAAGTCTGCGTTTCATAATTTTCGGTGTTTGGTGTAGAAATTATACTACCACCTGCAAAACAAAATGTATGCATGTTAAGACGTTTCGAAAAACATTGTATCGAAGTCATTTATATTTTGGGAAAGAGAGAGTAAAAAAATAAGTTATTGTAAAATAAACATGTACTGACTACATTTGTCCATAACTTTTTAATTAAACTAGAGCTAAGCTACTATGTATTATTTATGGTGTCTAAAACCCAGCTTTGTCGACAGACAAACAGCAGTTTGTACTATTAGGCTATTGCCTTCTTTATTTAATTTTTTTTTGAAGCTCTGTAATTGCACAGGAAAATCGGTTTGATGCAGGAACAAGTTTCACTCAGTAAGTGCATTACTCGAAAAATTGATAATGTGGACAACCTCCATATTCACATTTATATATTTAGCTTGACAAGTAACAGCCACCTACCTTCCTTAAGATAGTTAAATTAAAAAATAATAATGGAATCACTTGTTGCTTTTTGATTAATTTCAGATATGAAACAAATTTAAATTTTGATTCGAATTTATTTTGATGGCCTTTAGCCATTTATCTTGAGTTTAGTCAATACATGACGCTAAATTACGTATAAATAGATTTGTTTCAGTCAAAACCACGAACAAATGAATTTTTAAAACGTACAGCCAAAAGTGATTTGTTAAATGTAAATATCGCGCTAAAGAAATATTTTGTTTCAATTCGTAAGATAAGATAAGACAAAATGAATTGTATGAGCGGTATTTTAAATTCGTATTACAGTGCGAGATGTAAAAGAATGAAACTGTTCATCGCATATTTTTTCGAGAGCACAAATTTGTACCAGAAATTTGTGTATCACCATTTTTACAATGTGTATGTGGTCTACAGTAATATTAAAACGAAAAATTCACCTTAACAACAAGGTGTGGTAATATCTTCTTAATTGTTTTTCGTACGCCTTTCGAAACTGAACTCGTTTCATCTTCAAACCACACGGTGATGTAATATGAGTGTATCTGAAGTTGTGTTTATCAGAGTTGATTTAACTCCAGCATACGCTATGCTGATTGCTATAATTCGTAATTATAATATCGCAGGTTAAATTACATTTTAGTCATTCGAACCTGGTAAGGTTTTCTGTGTGAGTTAAATTAACCGTCGGCTCAAGTCTCTTTTCTTCGTTGTTTTAATGACCTTAAGTAGTAATGTTTTAGTAGGAAAACTCCGCTCATCAACGACTACGAACGGCCGCCTATCCTGACTGAGGTTTTTCCTTAGTCCCACCAGGCAAATGCCGGAATGATACCCACAAACTAGGCCACCCCGACTACCTTCTAACATCGACTCTCCCACCCTATCCCGGCCTGAGTCTGAGGTCAAAGGTGTGTTGTAGTTATCCCATGAAATATGACCATTAAGCGAACATTTTGGAACCATCTTAGTATGTTAAAGGGGCTCCGTAGTCTAGCGTTGGACTCATGTTCGCGTGGTCCCGGGTTCAATTCCCGGCTGGAGTCCCACTTTTTCGGCGTCCACCCAGCGTCGTGAGGAAAACTGGGGAGTCACGTGAATAAAGACGTGACAGCCACTTGGTCTAGAAAGCCCCTAATACGCCTGTTCGTGGCTAGATGACGCGCAGCGCTGACCACACTGCCGTCACTCAGGTGTATGCAGCTCCACCAAGCGCGGACAGATAGCATTGGGGCAGGCTCAGGACCTATCGGTCTGTAACGCCGGTGTTAATTGATCTTAGTATATTAACATTCTATGTTGAAGTGAAGGACCCCTCAAAAAATTGTTCCAAATATGTCAAACGCTGTAGTTTTCAGAATCCAGAGCGTTTTGGGTACATGCACTCAGTCTGTATAGCACGCTAGAGTCTAAGCAAAAGAAGTCGAGAATCTGGTCTCAAATTTTGGTTTAGGTACCTTCATTTACCTTACCTCTTTCAATTTGGTGAGACTCGTACAATCTTTCCACGTGGTATTTTTGCACTATAGCGTGCTATATAACGTAAAAATACCGTAAGAGTGTAAGTTTACTAGATTAAAAATGACCTTATAAATCAAGACATCTATCTACCTTTCCCGTATGGACGTAATAGTCTAAGTGCATATAATGCAGAAATACCATAAATGAAGATTGCAGCCTTATGAAATTGCAAACAATCTGATAAATCAAGGTCTCTGCACCCAAATATAAAATATTTTTTTCTTCCATCTCTCCCTATTTCACGAGATAGCGTCTTTTGATGCACGTTGTGTATATATAATATATTGATCTCTCCTCACTATCACTCGAAGCATGCTTTAACGAAACAAACTTGATTTTTATATACTCTTGACACCGTTTAAATCTATTGGAATGGAGCCTTTCATAGTAGAATAGAATAGAAATTTATTCGTCTGTGTAGTACCATAGACCTCATAATAGATAGACTTAGCACGCTTGCCCATTTCTGGCTGCGCTAAAACTAATGGGCTTTTTTGTTCAGAGCACGCGATTTTGAATCCATCCGCTAGGTAGCTCTGCCATAGACCTCGTAGGGAAAATATGACATCTATGGCAGAGCTACCTAGCGGACGGATTCAAAATCACGTGCTCTGAACAAAAGTCCATTAGTTTCAGCGCAGCCAGAAATGGGGAAGCGTACTAACTCTATATATTATGAGATCTATGGTAGTACCTAAGACACGTCAATGTCCCTATACTTGAGACATGATATTTAATTTTAAATTGAGTACATTTTACAGTCTTTAAATTATTACATAGTTACATATTGCATAATGAGTCATCATCACTCAAATAATCATTGACAGCATAATAACCCTTATTTGCCAACATACTGAATAGCTCAGATTTAAATGTATTAATATTGTCGATACTCTTCAGGTAATTGGGTAGTTTATTATAGTCTAGTACATAAGCACTAGAATGAGTAGTTGCGAAATGTTTTCTTTTTACAAATATGTTTCTTTTTTGTCGTGTACAGTAAGTGTGTATAAGTAAATAAGTGACTATTTTTCTTTGTAAATATTACGTTCTTATAAATATATAGGCATGGAACTGTTCGAATATTTTGAGATTTGAACATTTTGAGCTAGTAAAATTGGCTACTCGCTTCTTGAAAATAATCGTATTTCTACAAATCTCAAGCTTGGATCAGAGCGTTAGATTTTCGTACCTACTGACTCCAGAGCAAAATCGGGCAGTCCTAGCTTGTCGGTGTGGTAGGCAATTACACCATCACGACATGTTCTCTTGATACGTTCCTCTGTAAAGAAAAGAAAATATATCTATGATTAGTTCTCTGCTGTTGAAGAGTCATTTAGTAATTCTCAAAGAAGAATCGAAACTATAAACTAAGCATGTGATGAAGTGGTGTATTTGGAGTTCTAGAGTTAAGGGAACTAATGTAGGATATTTTTTAATGTCGGTTATTCAAATATGAATGAAAGTAAACAAAAGATAATGTTCACGGACTTCAGCATGTTTGATACTTAAATAATAAATAACATTAGTTTCGGATGAATCAAAAGCATGATTTCAACGTTATTTCTAGACACTTTCTGGACGTGGCTATCTGAGAAGCTTATCGAAACTACTTTAAATATTAACATTTCTCCAACGTTAACTAAACTCATTATTAAAGAGAAAAAATAGCTATAGTCAGTAATGTAGAGGACGAGAAGCAGATAATGTTACATTGTCCTGTAAAATCTGAATTAACTTTAAAATTGTGGCATATTTTGGTTATTAATTCTACCTTTCTAAGTAGTTAAGGTAGTAAACAATGCAGCAGCTTGTTAATATATATAGTAATTATTTAGGGTTAAAAGAGCTCCATTCCGTTCCCTACATATCAAAGAAAATTTGTGAATAAGAAAAGATAACAAGGGAAAGGGGAATGTGGAAATCTTGATTCGAGAAGGCACCAGAACCTTTTGTACGGGACGATGAACAAAGAGTTAAGAGGTCGATTAAATGTTGTTGAGTTTTAGTTCGAAGATACACCAGATCTTTTCTGTGCACTGATGAGCAATGAGTTTATAGGTCGATTAAATATTGGTTATGGAATATTAATATGTTTTAATTTTATGCCGACGCTTTAATTAGCAACAATGAATTCAACGTTTCGTCCCATCCTAGAGACAGTCTCGTGAATGGCAAAATCTTAAAAGATATGCAAAGGAGGAAATTAAAAGGAAATATTTATAGAGGTGGATTTGGATGCGATCAAGATCCAAACCTACTTACTTTTCCACCTTTGTAAATATTCCCTTTTCTATCTTCCTTTTACGTTATAGCCATTCCCGAGAAAGTCATAAGAATGGCGACGAAACGTTTTATTCATTATAGTGTTGTTAATTCAAGAAAACTGGAGATAGTATTAATGTACGTACTTATTTTGAATTGTGGTTAACGTCCTAAACGAACTGGTGAGCTTCTAAGGACGGGACATATAGTTTTTGATAAAGTGGGCTCCGAACCACTACATTCTTTAGACCCCTGCGAGTATTAAACCCGTGACCACGCGCACAGAAAGCGAGCGCTTTAACCTCTCGTCCACCCCGAGGTCATGTAAGTAAATATTGTGAATTGTACTGTCTCCTCCTGCAACATGCATTCATATAACGTTTAATTAACTAACCATGTGGCTTACGTGAACCCGCATGTTCATAGTTGCTGTACAAACATTCTGTCAAGATCAATCTAGTCTTCATCATGAAGATGCCTTCTAAGATTATCCCCCCAACGATGTCTCGGTCTTCTCAACGGTCTCCTTCCCTCCGACTTCTCAACCGCTATGGAACATAATCATAGTTTTCTTTCATCTGAGCTACATGATCTGTCCATCTTAGCTGTCGTTTTCATGATTCTTATACTTTCGGGTGAATCATACAGTCCATGGAGTTCTTCAATATTCAATTTCCTCCATTTTCCAGTTGTTTCGTTTCGTATATCTTTCTGAAGGCTTTATTTTCAAACATTCGCAATTTATGTTCATCTGCTAGAGCCGTACTGCAACTTTTGCAACTACAAAGTATTACCAGTAAAATAACCGTTCTCTATATTTTCAGTTTCAACTTTCTTGATATTAAAGATAATTAGTTTTAGAATGAATGAGAAGAGAAAGAGATAATGAAAGGAATTGTAAGAATAAATAAGACAATTTCCGTTACCAAATTACATAAAAAAACATCTTACAAGCGCGGGAGACCATTATTTAAAATTAACGTACTTACTCGAGACTAGAAAAAGTCTCCAATTGAAACAGGAAATTATTATCACTTCACCCCAATAGTTTTGGCATCACCTTAGATTTCATCGCCAGGAGCCAACATTTAATTTAATATAGTAATAAAATAAAAAAAAGTAAATAGGAATGGTAAAGAAACGAGAAGAATCGGTGAACATCAGAGGAATACTAACTCCAAACATCCTATTTCTCTCCTTTTACATAGCGAAAGAAATAAGTTACAGGCTGCACGCTTGTTATATACAGTGATTCCATAACTCCTGTTCTCCTTTCTCTTTCCAATTTTACGATAGAAAGAATCAATGTTTTTCGCTGTAATTTTGCAAGCACGTGAGAGAAATATGCAAAAATTAATTAACCCTGCGGTACTCGCGCAATATTTTGTAACATGACACTGGTAGCCCACTTTTATTCTTCCTCTTCCTCCACGCTGAATTATTTGGGAGGTTAAAACAATAGTTTTAAATATTCAATAGGTGTTTATAAACTGGTTTACGTATAATTCGGGTCAACTTTGTAGTTAAATGTATGTGTTTTGTTAGATAAAAATTTATACGGATATAGAAACCCTGAATTCAAAGATCAGGACTGCAGTTTTGTTAAATGAATATTTTTTCTCATTTCAGACACTTGTTAGTGTAATTAATACTGTACTGTAAAGCTATTACTTATAAATGATACACGGCTTAAATAATTATAAGAAAGCAATATTTATGTATATCTTATCTCAGTGAGATTTTTTTTTTGTATATTAGTGTCCTAATTTCTCTCACAGAGGATGAAGAGTACAGGGGAAGAAAGATGAGGGTGTATTAATCGTAGTTCTGGGAAAAAGTATATTTGAGTTTCGCAATTTCTGTTACTACAAACAAAACATTTATTTAAAATTCTCTGAGTTTTCATCTTTTTTGCTGTCTCTACTAATTCCACAATATTCTATATCAATGACAAGATACAAAGCCATTCCGAACTTTATTTCATCCGAAAGTGGACCTTCATCTGGACCCCGTACTCTTCAACTGTTATTACCCTGGTAGCCCAGTTCGTCTACAGACCTTTAGAAAGTAATGATGTTTTGAGGCTGAATACGAATATTTTGAACTGGATTATGTTTTCCCCGTTTACAATTATATCTCCCAAAATAAAATCCGTCATGTTCGGCCCGTGAAGATCGTAGATTACAATTATCAATGTATTCTAGGCCCACATCTAGTTCCTCTGTATTACAAACATAGAAACCAAATCTGTTTCACCATCATCACGATCGTCTTCCTCAAAATTCTTGTGACCATAAATCTCATCTAACCCCTGAATTGTCACACGAACTAGTTAAAGAATAAATAGCACGTTCACTAGACTTCATGACATGAATACTCACGCGGGCTACGTGTGTAGCCAAATACACTTTAGAAGCAAAAACTACGCTGAATTTTTACACGTTGAAGCGTAAACACAAACTGAAACACAAGAAGACCACCTGAAAGAAAGATACTGCTGGCAACACCCATTTATTCCTGTAATACATTATTTAGCAAGAAAAACAAACGGCTGGGCCTGTAGCCTGCGTAAGTGACGCAGGATTAAGGTGAAATGCATAAGTATTCCACTAACGTTTCGTCGTTTTCCGTAGCGAAAACTCCGAAAGTGACATTTTTCTTATAAATGTAAAAACTGTGAAGATGAACCAAATATTATTGTAAGCAATTTAACACTACATTTTCCGTACCATGACCATGATAATACTGACACAGGGACCAATCCTCAATCTGACATAAGTAAACGATTGACCATTTCCTACGAGATGCGTACCAACGACCCTGTTTGCTTGAAAGAGAGCAGAATTTACTACTGAAACGACGAAATGGTTCAGCGGTGTCCTCTAGTATATCATGGTATGGTTGTTATTGGTGAATTATACCTATCCAGGTCCTGGAGTACGTGAAATCTAAATTGCTTCCAACACTATTTGGTACATCTTCACATTGTAATATGTCTGCGAGCAGCTTAACATTGATTTTCCAGCAGAAAAATATCACTTTTGGAGTTTTCGCTACAAAAAAGACGAAACGTTTGTGAATTATTTATGCGCTTAGCCTTAATCAATTTTTACATACCTCCCTCACGTGCTTGCAAAATGACAGCGAGAAACATTAATCCTTTCTATCGTAAAATTGGAAAGAAAAAGTTGACAGGAGTTATGAAATGCACTGTATAAGCAGAACACCACGTATGGAGCACAAAAAGCAGCATTACAAAATGTGAAATGTTCAAACAAAACATTTTCCATCTTCAACCTCGTTTATTATTCACACTTTCCATTCCGTACTTCACATGATGATATCCCTAGAGAATGCAAATATGCAATAAACGGGCATAGTGCGATTTGACAAAAATTAAACTTAATACCAGGATGGCAACATGGTGATTCAAAATGCAGTTCTACTCAAATACATTGTTTATGATTTATCGAGAAATATTTATTTTATTTACTAGTGTAAGAAGTCGATTTTGGGCTAAGAGTTGGACCCTATATCTCAAAATCGAAGTGAATTTTTGACTTGTGTGCTTATCTTGTTTGATTATTAGTAATCAGGTCCCTATGATTGTAACTAGAATTTAGAACCACCCTGTACAAAGAAAGTAAGATTTACTTTTTCTTATTCCTTTGTACACCTCAAGAAGCTTAATAATGCAACGGAAGAGTAGAAAAATATAACTACCACCATGTGACAAAATCATGAAAAAAATGGAGAACTACTTTTTCACTAGATTACGTTATGCACTTAAATAAATTGTATCAGACAAACTACTTAGACATCAGCTGCCACGTATCTGTTGATACCGGTACATTAGTTATGGTGTTACATAAATGATATTAAACCTAAAATCTGAAATCAATACTTTGTCATAGGCTATTCTGTTTTTCATTTAGTGGAATATTGTTCTTCTAAAATGTTGACACATCCAATAGTGCTACTTTACCTTATCCAGAGATTAGATTAGGTAGTCCCCTTATTGTATATCTCTGTCATGTGAGCTAACTTAGCCAGACACGTTAACCTTTCATTAATTCGTGATTAAAGAACAAAATTACTTATATTATGATTTTTTCCCCTGAAATCTTACCTTTTAATTCTTCATCTATTTTCGTCTTCACGTAAGCCTTAAGGGAAAAGGGAAAACAAATTTTAGATATATATACAATTAAACAAAAATTCTGCTAAACTATTATCTATGTACCTTTCACACTATTAACTTAATTTTAACACTTACATGAAGGTTACATGTTCATTTAGGATTCATCGGCAAGGGGTGTGCAGCCTTATACAACAGCTCTCTCTGTCTGTCGACAAGTTTCAACTCAGGAACTACTAGAGCTAATGCTACTACTATTCTAATGCTAATACTACTATTCCTATATGGTTGAGGTGTCATTCGAAAGGTCTCGGCAAGGCGAATTTGAACCCGTATAAATCATACCCATTGCAGGGGCGGGTCCGGAGATACGGTAGGCTATTTGTAACTCAAAGGGCTAGGAAGGTGGTTGAGTTGTCTGGAGAGGTTTCGGCAGGGCGAGTTCAAATTCATAGAATTCATCCAGACCACAGGGGCGAGTCCCGAGATACGAGGGGACAATTTTCAACTCAGGAACTTCTATGACTAGGAAGGTGTTGGAGGTATCCCTGGAAAGATTTCGACCGTATACATCCCCAGATCGTAGGGTAGGGTCCCGAGATAAGAGGGGACAATTTAAAACCCTTTTTAACTACTAGACCTAGGAAGGCGTTTGAGGTGTCGTTTGAAAGGTCTTGTTGCAATTTTACCAACAAAACTTTACTGATCCAAATATGATGCTCGCTGTTGAAGCCTGGGGTAGGGCTGGTAGCATACATGCACATTTCCCCGACTGGGCGCCGCCTCATTTATTTAAACTAAGCAACACAAAACCCGAAGTTACGCACGTCCACTCATCAATAAATACATGATATTTCATTAATTTTGATAACAGTGATACCAACTCGCAACTATAGTACTTTTCATATTATTTCACAGTGAGTTTACATTGCTGCAACAAAACGACTTCGTGATTGTTGCATCTGATTTTGCATAGCTCACCTTCCACACATGTTGCTTTTTCCACCAAATTCGACTTGTAGTGGCAGCTCAACGTTACAACATACATAAGTGGGTACCATATACTCATATCCAGGAGAACTCTGAGATGCTAGCAAAGGACATCTACCGCGACTTCCAGCAGCAGCGTTCAACATGAGAACTATGAAATTGTGTGAGAAGCATTTTAATCAACATAAATAAAAAGGAGGTTTTTAACAAAGATTATTTTTTATTCAAAGATTGTTTGTGATGTAGTGTGTATAACATGAATTTACGTATGGCGTTTTAGCTGTGTGGATTACATTAGTTCTATTTGTGTTCAATAACGGTCGTGGGCCAACCGGCCAACCTGACAAAGGATTTCCAGAGTTTTTCCTCAGTTACAACAGGTTAATGCCAGGACAATACTTTCAAACTAGGCCCCGACTGACTTCCTTCCCACCTCCGTTCCTCTTCACCTTACTTTTGAATGAGACTTAGTCCTGTAAGTTGACTCGGATCAATAAATCAAATCAAATCAAAAAGACAATTAACTACAATGATGTAATTATGGAAATCACTGACCAGTATTTGTTTTCCATTCTATCTACAACCACTTGATTTACTGGATATCATTCTACAACTAAAAAGAATCACTGTAGTTGCTGTACACTTATCAGTGATATTATTAGAGGCGTATGAAAATCATCGTAACATAAGGAATAAATGAAAGATTTCGGGATGGTCAAAGCACATAAGGTTTTAACATACGTTAACATTTAAGATTATGTTAAAATCATAAGATTTAGTAATATCAGTGTATTAGGCATGCTAATACAGTCACACCACTAAATATTAGTAAATAATTTTCAATACTAAATGATTTATGATAGTCTTTTATTAAAACAAAATAAATAAATAAAAAATCCTCATTCTACCAGAAACAATAGGAATTTGACCAATTGACACACGTCACCATTTTTGTTTATCTTCAAGTCCGCCATTTAATGACGTCATTCATTCGGGTCTACATGAGCTTGAACCTAGGTTCATTTCCTATTTTAATCTTCCACTGACTCATACATAAAAGTAGTTTTAGTGAAACGTAAATTTTCTATCATTCTCATTTTATTGCATGATGAAGTTGAATTGGACTGAGTGAAACATTATGACAATGGATTTTTAAACGTATACTTACTCCATGGCTTACGGAACTTGCAAGTTCATCGCCGTAGTAACAAATATTCTCTGTAGGATTCTATCCTGAGCAAGATCAAGTCAGTTTTCATCACAAACAACTACTTTTCGAAGATCTCTTCTAATATTATCCTCCCAATTGTCTCGGTTTCCCAACGGTCTCTTTCCCTCCGGCTTACCAAGCACGATGGAGCATCTTCGTTTCTTCCCCATCCAAGCTACATGGCCTCCCCACCTTAGTCGTCGCGATTTCATTATTCTTACAACTTCGTTGAGTCGTAAAGTCCATGGAGTTCTTCATTATGCAGTCTCCTCCATTCCCCTCATCTCATCCCGTTTCGGACCGTATATCTTTCTCAAGGCCTTATTTTCAAACACTTGTAATTTATGTTCCTCTGCTAGGATCATACTCCAACTTTCGCAACCGTAAAGTATTACCGGCAAAATAACCGTTCTGTATATTTTCAATTTCAACTTTCTTGATATTAATCGTGAGGTTAGGAGTATCTGGACTGAGTAGAAACGTGCGTTTCCCGATGCTAAATGACTTTTTATTTCTTCCGTGACCTCGTTTTTGCTTGTTACATATGCTCCCAAGTATTTAAATTTGTTTACTTTCTCTATATTCTCATTCTTAATTGTTATGTAACTATTTCCTTCATTCCCAATGTTTCGGCTTGTTATCATGTATTTTGTTTTCTCTATGTTTACCTGTAGACCATCATCCATCCACGTATATGAACAGTTGATTGAAGCTATTCAATGTTAGATCCTTTTTGTTCTCTCTTATTTTCTGATTCGCATATTCTAACACAAAGTTAAACAGTAATGGTGACGAGGCATAACCTTGTTTCAATCCGTTGCGAATCTTGAAACTATCTGACATATTATTACCCTATCCGTACTCTACTTATGGGGTAGCTGAGACACATCTTCACAAGTTGAACAAGATTATTCGGAATTCCAAATTGTACGAGGAAATTGTGTAGTTTTCCCTTTTGATAGAGTCGTATGCTTTCTTAAAATCAATTGAATAACTGGTGAAGAGTCCCATCCCATTTCTTCTCTAACATTTGTCTCAAGGCGGAAATCTAGTCCAACGTGGATCTATTTCTTCTAAATCCACATTGGTGATACACATTTTTAGACGTATTCAAACTTATAATATAGACTTGAAAATTATTTTTTTTTTAAGTGATATATTGAAATATTAGGAATAATAAAACTATATGAATCTGTGGCAGTGCCGTAGGTTAGGGAGACGATATGAGTGATACATCCCCTCCCTTAACTTTATATCTTATTTTGTCAAGGATGTTTGTGAGATCATTGAAGGTTTAAAACAACAACTCTTTTCATAACAATGAGTACAATTATATATTTTAAAAATCTAAACATCACCTTTTAACTGTTGTATAATGAGATAATTACAGTATAACCTGGAGAACAAATTTATTTTACTGCTATCATTCGGCGGTAGGTGCCTAAGTAACCGTACGGTAACGTTACTTACCTCCGCGGCCTGTCACAAATCGATAAATTAAGTCCTTGTTGTTCAGCACACATAAAACTGTGGTGGCCATAACAGTGTGATTCTGTTAAAAAGGCATTTATTTTACCTAACTATAAAACGAAAATTATATTGTAACGAAATATAAAATTACGAAGATAATTGTTTCTAGCTAAATTATTTAAACTAAAACATAGGTTTTAATTTTATGTAAATACTAAACCATACTTTACTATTAACAACGATGTCCTAGTTGAAGTATTTACTAAGAAACAATCAGGAATGGTAGAAAAGGAAGGAAAACTGAGTCAAAAAATCTGGGTCCCACTGATTCAAATTCTAATGTCTCTAAAATTATAGAAAACTATGACTTCAGCAATTCGTATGAACATGTGACTAGTAGTGTTCAAATTCATTTTTGAAGTTGTAGGATGTGTAAATCATATTGTTTCTTTATAATTGGTAAGCGTATTCAGAAATAATTGGGCAACGTTATTGTAAATTCTTAGTTGTTCATACACAATCAAGAACATGTGGTAAACCATTTTTAGGACTATTTATAAACAAAATTCGACAGCTGAGAAGAAGTAATTTAAAAAGAATATTACTTTAAAATGTTGTGTTACTAAATGTAGTTGAATGTCTTCTTTTTTTTTTTTTTCCTATTAGAAATGAAAACAGCTTTTGTCAAGAACATAACACGACTGGAGTTTGTGTGTAAACGTATATAAAAGTTTCTCCAATTTCAGTTATACACGGGTCGTGATTTAAGAGAAAAACATTTTAACAGATCTGATGAACTTTGATAAACTGATATAATTATGCTGACTATCTGTTGGAAAATCAGGTGTTTCTTAACGATTCTGTGCTTCTCTCTAAATCTCTCAAGTTATCTAGACACTCTACGTCTGACCCAAACCCGTGAATTCTTGAATATATATAAACCGACTCTTCAATCGAAATATTGCATTACACGGTGCAAACGTACAGTATACATTGTAATTAGAACATCACCACATATGAAATTAAACTCCTTGAAAATATCAAGTTACTGGACAAGAAGTAAAGCTACAATAAATAAGGCAAGTCGGTCCCTGCCAGTCGCAAGCTTTCGTCTTTGTGATTACCTGTCCCTGCGGTTTTTCTTTTGTGGTTCCTTACCACCACTCGTCTTCCTCTCTGTCTTTCTCCATTCCTATTATATGACCACCCTTTGGCAAAACGTTGCCTCATTTCTATGTGTGTGAAGTGTCCTTAAATCTGCCTGCTTTCTGAAGTCCTATTGTTAAGGTGCTTAACACTTATATTCAGTATATAACCACAGATATGCTTAGTAACCACTAAATAATAAATATTACCTCTGTACATAATTGCAATCATTCTTTCAGTAGATATAAATACTGTACTTCCCAAAATACAATATATTTCGTATAATGCCTTCGTAGCCTAATTACACGTAATATATTCATATGAAATCTCAAATCCTTCTTTACTTATTATGCTTAGTTGCATGCAACAACTTATACAGATTTCCGATATTTCATTTTATGCGTAGTTATAATATTGTGGTTCCACTATTCCAAAAACAAATTATATCCTTTCTAACCTTAAATGTATTTTAATATTCCTGACATAGTTGATGAGAATTTTGATATCATTAAATCTCTTCTAATTCTAAAGAAAGAGAAGTGTACGTATACAAAAAGTTGAAAGCAGTACAAAGTAGTATTAAAAAAAAACTTTCTATTTCCAGTTTCTATAAATTTCTATCTCCATTATTATCATATCACATGTCACCGCCTTTAATAAAATAAAATGAATAAAGAACACTCGTACGCCATATTTGTTTACCTTCAGCCGTCAACTGGGGACGTCATGTATTATCGATGATTTTTCTAATGGTTAGTCGTTATTCGATCCCATCCCCGTCCATCTCTACTACTCTTGTTTTATATCATCCAACGAAGCTCAGCAGACGAAACGAAATATTGCAAAATTTTATTTTTTATTTTATTTAATTTTTATAATTTATGGGTTGAACACGTAGCTAGGTCGCAAGTCTAAGGGATGATCTACCTCGACGGGAAATCCTTGAGGAAAGTATAGGATAGGAAGCGGCATCTACCTTACTATATGTACTATTCCGATATTTACATGCCAAAAACTAAAATAATCTCAGGTCAGTATGGCCGGCAACAGTTCTCAAATTTGCAACCTTCCCTAACACCAATCTAAGTCCGCGGCCATTACCATGTGACGCCACTCATATCTTGCACGATGTACGTAGATTCGTTTAGTATTTTGTCACCTCTGTCACCCCCTGAACTAAATTATATAATCTCACTATTTTGGACTTTTCAAATTGTAATGTGTATACGAAGAAATATCTATTTTAACGCCCAAACCTTATGTGATGTATAAAGTTTTTAATACACAGCGATAATGGTGCCCAACGTGGAGCTCGATCAGCAGCATCTGGTGCATGACTAGTAACACCCCCAGGACCATGACAACCATTAGGCCAAAAGACTGCGTAAATTTTAATTCTTTTAACATGTCCTAAATGAGATTAATTATTTTCATTTAATAAAATAATCTACTTGATATTCAAAAGTTTCTCGCTAATAATATATTTTAAACTTATCTTATAAATTTATTGCTACCTCTTAATTTAAAGGGTGTTTACAAATGATTGGAGTGGTTTTATAATTTTACTGTAATTTATTTTTTAAGATATGATCACCAGGGTGTGCAGAAACAAAAGATTATCACCAAGTTTTTTAAACATTTATGACTTTTACATACGATTTATCTTACCCAATTCTATATAGAATAAAAGAGAATGAACAAATTTCGTGATTTTGAGTTTCTGAATGCCATTTACTAACAATTTTTGGAGACACAAACTGTAACGAATTTAATCGGTAGATTTTAAAGGAAATTTTGTAGACTTTTCTTTCATCGGTTCCTGTACACGTATTGCCTCTAATTATCGTGTTCATAGCTCGTTTCAAAGGTTATAGATGAAAGTCTTGATGTGTATGGAACAGATGTTTAAAACAATCGAAAAGGACAAAAAATGTTTCCGATAATGTTTTGTCCTGGCAACACTGCCTGTTGATCGGAACACATAATTGCGGATGATTCCCCACTTTCGCCTGTGAAAACATTATTTTACCAAGTATGCCCTGAAACGGTTCAAGACAAATTTGCCAGGCTGTGACCTCCAAAAGATTGAGAAACACTGTAGCATTGCATACCGAAAATTAGCTTTGTATAGTCTTTTTAAACATGTATCTGTTAAATTTTAAAGTTTAGAGGGTAATGTTTTATAAGAAGCTTTTCAATTGTTTACTGACATTGGTTTAGTAAGGCAATGAATTTATTTTATAATACGAAATTCATATAATAAAACTGACAAGGGCAGTACAAATTATTATTGTTACTTTTGTTTTATAGTAATTCTTGGTTTGCTTTAATTAGAATCTAAACAATGGTTTTACACACATGATTTAGGCTTAACGATGTCTGAAAGCGTTACTAAGCAATATTTTTAGTGCTCAGAATTTTCCTATTCAGAACAGACAGCGAGAGCACTTTTTGACTTACTTGATGCCCTGCTCACTGCGATAGGCCACCATAAGGAGATACGTGGTATTCCTCAGCGACAGTTCAGGACGTCCTCTCAGCGGTACAGCCGTCTGCACCTAGTAACTGGGTTTATGATATTGCCCTGAAGGAAATAGCGGAAAGAAGGGCATCGCCTTGGATTGGAAGTAAAACCCACTATAGAAAACCTCTAAAGTGTGAAATCTCTTTTCTTGGTGCAATGTAGACCTAGGACGGTGAGGCCCTATCACACAATAGCATCCTATGACTTCTACTGAACGGTCTATAGGACAAGGTATCCTTCTGGACCCGCCAAAATCCTGTAGAATACCTGTGAAAATTACAAAAATCACGAGAACTCACAGTGTTTCGAAATTGAATTACTGAAAGCTTTTAATAACCCTGTGGGACTTTATTATCTAGATTGAAATTAAACAATGATGAATTAGTGTTGTTGTAATTATTAGAGTCCGGATTTATATGTAAGATAAAACTACAAAATATGTGCATAGATACCGTATGTAGTTAAAATTGTTAAAATATAAAAGTGTAATATGTATTTTTTTAATATTAAAACGTCGTAACATACTTCTAATAACGAGTTATTGTAATTTAATCTGTTTTGCTAGCATTCATACACACAATATATTGTTATAATTCTTCGTATTTTATCTTTTTGGCAATGTACTGTATCAATGTTAGATCTAGTATGACTTGTTAAAATTCAATATTGTTTGGAAGAACGAAGCAAACTTCTTTTGTGAAAACAAGGTTATGTTCAACATCATTAAACACATATGCTGAAAATGGGATACAGATATATTATGTTTAAAATAATATAGTTACAATAATCCACTGTAACGTACAAATGTGCTTTTCCGAATATTTGCAACTAAAGTAATCTCAATTCATCCTTCCTGTCATTTTCATTTCAAGCAATGCATTCTCAGCAAAATAGCTTGAAATGAATTTGTTAAACACAAAACAGAAAGGTAATTAATGAATATGGTGGATTTAACAGATCGTTCGAAAAGTTGGTATTTTGATATACAGTGCTTCACGTGAAAGAGCGTCACAAGTTTTCAGGTGGCATCGATCAGACAGAACGTTTTTGCAAGCAGAAAAGAGAAACATATCTCTCAAAATCGCAGGATGTTAAAGGACAAACTTCATCAGGGGATGGAAATAATGTACTGCTTTAAATTTTTAAGTGTTTTTACATCAATATCTTCCCGACATTATTAATTTTTCTATGATTTGCATGGACTCCAAAATAGAAAATCCAACAGTTTCCAGCATTCTATGGTATCTAATCGAAATTAGCCTCAATGCAGCTTCAGATTAATTGAATATCCTTTGTGCTTTTCCCACTGACAGAGGAAACCCAGTCAGCAGAGTCGACAATGGTTTACACGGCTTTAGAAAGTTTGTTGTAAAAATGGACGGTTTGCATAATTGTATCCCATCGAGTTAATTTGGTATGTCACTTCGAATTCATCCTTTAAAGATCAGCAATTGACGTACGATTTGTCCACTCTACACTTTGCTCACAACAAGAAATGATGTAACGAACGAATCTGGATTTTACTGTCTGACAATTAGGTTTCCTACGAAACACTCTTAAACATCAGTCGTTTAACAATGGTTTCAAGTGTAAGGGATTTTGGAAAAGAAAACATGACAAGTTGCCTAAAACTACAACTTTTAAGTTGTTTTCCGAAAATAATAATAATAATAATAACGAGAGCAAAATACTGAAAAAATAATGTTACCTTTGTTTTATAAAGATAAGATAAAATTAATTTTATGGGCGGTAACAGCACTATGGCTTACGCCCTTCCTGAACCTTTGTTTTATATAAAATAAAACGCGACTATGTGATAAATTGTATACATTTAAGGTTTCCATATGCGTATGAATAAAGGAATATGTAATTACATAAGATTCTGAACTCTAGTAATTATTCACCAGGAGACGCTGGGAAGCTCGTGTGTATCTGATTCCACACAGCGCTGAGCTTCAAACCATTTCTATTCATGTTTATTTCTGTCATTTTATTTTTAGTGTTCCCCGAAAAAAAAAAAGTTATGCGAACTAGTTGGGTTTATTTGTGGGTCTGAAATTCTTCAAATACAATTTTCCTCGGTCACGATCACCAAAACATTGAGAAACATTGCCTTAAAGGATACAAAACGCTATAGTTGATGTTTCGGAAATATATCGACACTTTTAAATTTCCATTTCGAGCACTGCGACCAACAGTGAGAAGGCTTATGAAGTCTTCATTAGAGTCAGTCAGTTTCAACGGTTAAGCGCTGGTATGGAAAATTTTAATCGACGAGTTTCCTGTGCAAGGAGGTTAATTCGTGTGTTAACTGTTAAGTGCGTGTAGGTCAATGTTGTGCGCAGTCCACAAAAATCAACTCATAATGCAAACACTGAATAGATCATTTCACATTCTACTGTTTGGAAACTCTTACGGAAACGATTGAAGCAGAAGCAAACGATTGAACGTTTGCACTTGCTTGAAGCGTTGTTGCGCAATTATATAGTGCATCTCAATTGGAGTTCTGTGCACGATTTCATGCTTTTGGAGGAAGATTTCTACGATAAATTTACGTTCAGTAATGAAGCAACGATTTTTCTCGGTGGCTATGTGAATCGGTACAATGTAAGAAATTAGAGGACCGAAGATTCCCATGTTATCGCGGAACACGTTCGTACCTCTCAAAAACTGGATGTTTTCTGTACGGTCACAAAATTTAAAGTATACGACCCGTTCTTCTTCATCAAGCAGTTGATTATAATTACAGGACCTAACTATATGAATATACTGGAAAATTGGCTCATGCCACAGTTGGAGAGTGACGGAATGGTCTTTATCTTCCAACAGGATGGCGCATCCCCCTTCCCCATTTTCATTCCGTCGTTTGTAACTTCTTAAATACCAGATTGCCAAATAGATGGATCGGTCGTAAGGGGAAAAGATGATCACGCATTGATCTCATGGCCTCCCCGTTCGCCCAACTTAACTCCTTGTGACTTTCTTATGAGGTATGCAAAAGATATAGTGTTTGTGTCACCATTACCAGCTGATCTGCTAGACCTGCCTACTCGCATCACCAAATGTTTTTTGCTGAAATTGATAGGGATAGATATACTACATCACGTAAGAGGAAGTTGATTATGGAGTTGATGTGAGCTGAGTCACTAGAGGCAGATATCGTGCATCTGTAAAATGTGAAAAGGAACTTGGTGAGTATCTTTAAGTTCCAGTACAATTTGCTGATCTTGTGTTAAAAAATAAACTTACAGTAAAATTATGAAACCGCTCTAATTATTTGTAGACATCCCGTAATCTCTCATAAATTTACCTCAATAAGAAGTTTTATTAAATAGAGATAATCGCTGCCATGTGAAAATGAGCTTTGGTAAATAGATATGTCTTGTGATATGGTAATTATACAATCTTCTGTTGTAGTCGTGAAAATAAGAGTATTTGCTGAATTTGCACAAATTACCGTTAACAAGAACTATGACTTTATAGCTATACAGACAGTAAGCATGGGAAACGATGTTCTGTATCCGCTTCAACTTGGACCATTAATTTTAATTTCCTTTTTAAAATTTGAATACTAATTATGTTACTAGATAAGCTCCACAAGACGATACCGTATGTAATCTTAGGTAGAAAAGAGCAAATATAAGGACGGAATAGTCTGTTTATCTTCAAAAGCTGATGACAAAATGGAGGACGGGAGTTCGTGGAAAGGACACTCCACCCCGACTCCCCCTTCCATAAGATTTCGTTATCTAAATACAAACTAAGGGCGCCTAAAGGCCATAAATAAATTCAAATTCCAGTTCAAACAAACCAGCAAATTTTATAGCTTTTACACAATTGGTAATAACGTCTGCGGGTGACAATTCTTAAATATGAGCTATAAGAACAACCCTAAAGTAATAAGTTGAATACCTGCAGTGCTTCAAACGATGCTCGAAGATCTTGTATTTCACCATCAATTACATCTTGTTTGTCAATATGGTCTTTTATCTTGTCCTTTAACTTAGAGTTAAGTTTGAATGACCTTGACTGGTTCTCCTCTAGAGTTTTGATGTAGGATTCAAAATAGTTATACTTCGTAGCCATTTGATTTGTGTTGTTCTCAAGTTTATCTAGTCTTTCGTAAAATGACGTAAAATGTAAAGATAACATGTCCTCAAGGTGTTTTACGAACATTTCGTAATTTTGTTCTTGGTTATTATGCTTGGTATGGAATTCTGTGCTGGCATTATTAGCACAAACCTACAAAAGAAAAAGTTGTAAGCATTAATATATATTTTCATGATAACGCTTATATGGATAGCACAACAACTTTTAAAATTTAAATAAGCATTTTTATTTTTAATAGAATTACCACGTTATAATTTCACAGGATTCTTATATTTCCTTTTATTGATTTTCTAAGATAACTTTATTGATTTATCTAGCAGTTAACTTGTAGAGTGAAGAAACCGTATTCATGTACAATTCATACAGAATAATTCTCATAATTACAAATTTGAAACGGAGGTTACAAATATAAGGATTTTTACCCACCTTATTTGCATATATAAATTCAGATATTAGGAGTTTATGATGAAAACAGAATAGTGAAATAATTTTTCCATGCAAAAACTATCGTAAGCATTATCTAATGAATAAATTATTTTTAATTTATTTTCCTGAGTTTGCCTATGAAGTAAGCATTCTCTAACCTTAAAGTAAGGATTATATACGAATTGTTTTTTTCGTGAGATCCATTTAAAATGTCTGTCATTTTATTTCTGACGTGTGTATCAAAGGAACAATAATATTTTATTGACATTAAAACCCATATCTGGCCTGGATGAAATTTATATGGAAATTCGAAAATTCGGTAGTTTCATCAGTTTTACTTGAGTCAAATAATCCGTACTTCAAGTAGTACTTACCGCATATTAAATCTGTAAGTTTCGTTTTGATATCACTGTCGATGTTCTGATTTCCTAATATAATTTTAAAACTATAGCCATATTGTTTCTACAGCGCGTACCAAACCTAATAAAGTAACTATTGATATATTTCGAATAAATGTTAATGAACATACGAATTTTATGAAATCTGGGTTGTAACTTATAAGTTCAATACGAAAATTCATTCAAAATTATGCGTACGATCACAGTAGTTCCAGAGGCGTATAGACCGCAAATCCTTTAAATTTTGTTTAGATAACGTTGACAGTGTTTCACTTATAAAAGCTGGCAACTGGGAACTTGATGATATTTTGACTGTAATCTTAAAAAGTTTAATATTTTGGTCTGGCATTGAAACTGAAAATGTGCATACCTTAATTTAGTATTAGCGTTCATTAATATGTTATTCCCTTTAATAATGTAAGAATTATAAATAAAAGAAAATATATTTTTAAAGATAAATTAACATTTATATTGAAATGGCGTATACGTACTATAATAAGAAATAAAATAAATTCCTTAGCCTCATGTTGTGATGTAATATACTAAAAGATTAGACGTTTTGTGTTTCTCCAAATGTAGCAGATTTTGAAACAAATTCATATATAATTCTTTTAACATAGACTACTCCAATGCCATGGGTGTTCAGGTATAATAATACGTATTTAAGTCACGTCGAGTATTGTATTTAAAACCGAAGTGAGTTCTTTTGAAATATTTCCATTGTCTGTATTTAGTGCTTGTTTTAGGTTCTCAATTAAAAGGATTGCCACACATTGTTATTGCTAATTGCTCTGAAATTCTTTAACTAATCTATATTCTTGTAGATTGGTGGAGTGCTGTCAAGTATTAAGATCAACTTCATATCGATTTTTGTTCAACAAATTTCACATCTCTTGGGTGTTCTTTAAAACCTATACGTATGACTCTTTTCATTTTCCTAATATATTCCTTATTGAGTTTACACTTTTGTATACTCCTGATATGTGTGTGTTTTTTTTTTAATAATTTTTTTGTTAATAATATTTCAATTCATAGATTTGTTTTCTGTTGCTGAGAGGTGGAATACTCATTGTTAAATGTATATTTTGAGAATTCTGTGTAGTTTTCTGTAGATCTTTTGTATTCTTTTATCGAACTCTTGTTTCTGACGTGAGTATATCTTGTTTTATATTTGCTTGGCCCCGTTCAATCTTCTAAAAAGTAACAAATTTTTTACTAATCGCTTTGGATCTTCTATGAAGAAAAGTAAACCTTCTGTATGATCCTATTCAGAAGAACTTACCATATTATGTTCGTGTGAAAGTAGTACAAAGAAAAAACTAAAACGATGAAGAATGGCTTTCAACCTACCTCTAAAATTATTCTACCTTTAAAATGGCCAAAACACGTGGGTCAATCAAGAAGAAAACAAGACTTCAATAACAGAATATGATAGAATCAATAGAAAATTATACAGAATTCTCAAAATATACAGCCTTTCAACAATTACCATTTCACCTCTGAGCATTGGAAAACGCATCTTTGAATTTTAACATTATTACAAATATAAATGGATTCTGTCGTCTACTGAGGATGACTTAAAGACAAAATACATATTGACTTCTTCAATATTTCGGACTTTGGAAGTCCTTAGTCTTGACGGGAGAAGAAATGACGGACACATGCAGTTTGAACAAAAGACTAAGACGATAGTGACGCCACGTAGCGGACGACGCAACAAGCTTGGAAAGCAATTGACTGCCGTATAGCGTGTAGATTTCAGGAGCTTGGAACAATTGACAACTGTATTGAGTGGAAGGAAATGTGTTGAAAATGAAGAGCAAACGGGAGGTTTAGAGTTCTTGAAGGTCAGGTTTCAAGCCATGAATAAATTCCCCCTCCCACAGGCGGCGAGTTGAGGTGCTGGTCGTAGGGGGCAATGTGTGTATTATGGCAACAAGGAAAGATAGATAAAAATTTGTGTTGTGTGACTGGGTGTCTAAGGAGACTGGCGCATCCAGTTTGTTGATAGTGCAAAAGTGGCGATGGCTATTAAGACGAATGCTGAGAGGACCACCTGTTTCTGCCACATAAAAGGCATAAGAGAACTTGCAGGCTAGGATGTTGACAACTGTATTGCGTGCGATCCTTTTCTGTGATCTGATTCGTCTCCTCAGTGCCTATCCAACGTCTGTGATTATAACCACTGGACCACGGGGGTTGAATTGTCATAATTTAAGTCTGCATGTGAATTTTGTGTTCGATTTCTATCAGTTTCGTATGTCTACTAGTTTTGATTTTCATCTGCAAAGGCAAAAAGATGGATAGTTTGGCTGTAATCCTTACATAGATTTACATACTGTAGTGTTATTGCATTGTGGAGTGTTACCTTACTCACTCCTCATGCATATATAGTAAAATCAATTCATGCATTACGACCTGCTGCATAGGTAAACTTACTACATATAGATAATTCTATCCGCAAAACAAGGAATTTTCATTTGAATTTTGCAATTAGTCTATTTTCATAATTACCTTCTCTCCCTGCGATGAAAATATAGTACTAAAGATGATATCTGAAAAGAAAAGAAAATATATTACATTCTTTGTAAATGATTACTCAAGAAAAGTACTGCTTACATGTCCCTATGTTTTCATTTCCTTGTTTCTATTACTCATATGCTTTTGGATAAGAGCTGAGGGGTACAATACATATGTTGGCTAATGCACACAAAAAGTGGGCGTTAAAATTAAGGCAAATTGAAACTGGCACCATTTTATTTAAGATTTTTCACAACGTAACGTCTATCTCTTCCGTTTATACACTTTTAATAGATATAATGAAAATACGAACAGACGAAATGAAATTCATGTTTTGACACCACCAGTTGTGAAAATATGTTAATAGTGGTACGTACCATTGAAGTGTTGTAATAATAAAAACTACACATAATAATCCTTGGTTTTAATGATATAATGTCTACAGGTGAGAATTACACTTTTTAACTGACATTCCTATCATATAGGTGCGCATCCCCTCAATGACTATAACGCAGCCCTATAATTTCCAAATAAATACTATGTCATAAACTTAACCAATTGTTTGCATTTTATTTTTCGTAAGAAATATGACCGAGCTTTTCCAATTTTACATGTATTGAAAATTATTCTTATTTCTTACCAACACAAAGAATACTTTATCCCTAAATTACTACCAGCATCTCTTCGTGTGGAAATATTTTTCCAAATATTCGCAAGGGAGATTAGTTTTTTAGTCGGTTTTTTTTTTCAGTGCAGTAACAACTCTAAACATAATTTACGATATAACTCATAATTTCAAACTTACGTACTAGTAAGACAAGATAAAATACAATGAATCAGAAAACATTCTTTGGGACTGCTGCTTTTATTTGCGATATATGCCACCCCCTCCTCTCCTGTCACTAGGCTTTAATAGTCGTCTTACTTATGACCAATTCTGTGTCTACAATTTTATGTGCTCTGTGTGACAAAGTTAGAAAACCCTCAAATCGGATAATGATATCTATATGACACACACTATGATCTTCGAGAGTACGGTTTCAGGAGTGCTTTCCAAAGTTGACAATTCGTCACCCTCCAGCAGCATCAGACGAAAATCAAGATAGCGGACTTAATATTTACATACCACATTCAGATGTTTTATTTCCATGAAAGAAGTTAATTAAGATTTGACCACCTTCGGTTTATAGAGATAAGCCTTAGTGTGTGTGGTTTCCTGTCGATTTTCTTGGGATAATCAGTTGCGCACATCAAGGAACTATACGTCCAAGATTAAGATTTTTTTTTCTTTAATAAATATAAGCTTACGTTTGGTTTGGTCTCCATCTGTAGACTTTCATTTTTATTGTAGATCTATGCTTGATCATATGATTTGTATATTTATAGCTTACAAATTCCAGCTTTTGAAGTCTATTAGAGGATGAGGTGCAAATTAATATTCTCACATTTTGTAGTTTATATACAATTACAAACATTTCTGGAGTTATTTTATTGTTAATTTTGAAGCCAAGAAATGCATTTACGGCTAATATTGTCCCATTCTTACTGCAATGTTAACAAAACGAGAAACCTAGTTTTAGGAATTTTCTAACTTTTCTTTAGTTAGGGTTAGAAACGCAAGAGCTTTTCAAGCATAATAGGTTTTACTCCTGACAACACTTACACTGGCAGACATGATGCGGTGAGTGCAATTTGGATCTGAAATGTGATATTTTTGAAAAAATATTTTTCTTGGGTGAATTTATTTACTAGCAATTTGTGAACAAGTAACACAAGAGAGAAATTGCTACTCGTGACAGTTGCTTTGTAGTAAGAAAAGAAAATATATTATTAGTAGGAAAAAAATATTTAGAAAGTAGCACGTTACTTCCCAACACTACCTAACTTTCGCATATAGGCAGACGAACAACCAAAGGCAATTGTAGAAATGCAACGACATACCCCGAAAGTGAATATCTGATTAGTTATGGCATTGAACGAAGTGTACGAACCATTCATGTTTGCAGAAACCACATTCAGTGGTATGAGTTATTTTGATACATTACACAATTCTTGCATGTTTTATTACTGCAACATGGCATTAATGGCACTTTTTTTTTCCAATTTCAATACGGTGGAATACCGTCGTATTTTTCACCATATTTGTGTCTACTTGAATGACATCTTTTCAGACAGGCAAGTGGATAGGTAATGAGCCACACGGACTATAGATCCCACGTTCACCGCACCTCACATATTCGAACTTTATTGTGTGGGTTTTCTTTAATCCAAAGTGTATACAAGCAAAGTCACAAAGCTTCAGAACCTTAAGAATCGTTTTCCGCATACTCTTGACAGGATTGCTTGAGATATACGATTGCTTTTTGTGCAACATAGGGACGCTGTATACAATGTTTTGGAATGCAAGGTAGTTACGTGGAAATTAACTCAACAACATTGTAATGAATATATTAAATAGCAGTACATGATTTGTTCTTATATTTTGTGTCTTTCACTGAATGGATCAGGACTTTATGAGCGACCGATAAGAAATAAATCATGTACTCCGCAATTTAGTATGAGTAAATCAATGAATAAATATTATAATTTAGAATCCATTAGTTATATATTTTAGAGTGAGAACATCATATGCTGACACAGAGAAAGCAAATCCCCAATCATTTTTCTAATATTGAAGGGACGAAAAGTGCCTTATTGGTTCAACGTTATTCCCTTCCTCTCTTCCAACGTCAACTCTACCCTTCATCGTTATTCATAATAGTTCAACTTTTTAAAATGACGACGAAATGCTAGTTCAAATTACTGGTAAATACATTCAATAAGATTCAGTGAAACAACCATACTTACAAAACATGAAAACTAACAATACAAAACAAGGTATGTCTGGTCCGTTTAGATATTTCCAGCAGCTCCATTCGGAAATATTCGTCATTAGCCTTGACAATCCATTAGCTGTTGAAAGAGACAATGAACATAAAATTAAAAACAATGAGGGGAACTCTCTTAAGTATTTACAAGATATAAATACTTAATTTTATAAAATATTCTGGCAAATAAAAATATTGTTTCGGATATATATATATATATATAAGACGCTAAACAAGGTAGAAAAAAAGGATACTTACATAGTGAAATCTTGAGATTGGAACACACGAACTTCACAAATACTATTGAAAATTAGTACGTTTCGCAATAGCGTTTTCAACTGATAGGAGAGGAAATGGACAGGTTCGGGACTGGTGATAAGGAAACGCCATATTGTCAGCAGAATGCCATATGGCGTTTCCTTAACACCAGTCCCGCACCTGTCCACTCTGTCCA